>JAGKTI010022981.1:0-15009 GCA_018397915.1 Birgus latro
TGCTACACCCATATTCCATGTTTCAGCCCCATATAATGCAGTCGGTACCACAACACCCTCATACAGCCTTCTCTTTACATCCATTCTGAGTGAACGACATCCAAACACTTTTTTCATTCCTTCTAGCACCTTTCCAACTTCATTCATTCTAAACTTCACTTCTGCATCTATTCTTCCATCCGCAGCAACATGTGACCCTAAGTACTTAAAACACTCAACCTCCTCAAGCAACTCACCATTCAAAACTATAATCATCCTCCTACCATCTATCAACCTCGTACACTTCATCACTTTACTCTTATTCTCATTTATTTTCAGTTTCCTCCTTTCACACGCCCTTCCAAACTCCTCTACTAACTGTCTCAATCTCTCCTCTCAATCTCTCCTCTGAATCAGCCTGAAGCTGTCGAACAATGGGTGGATAGAAAAATTCATTTTTCATGCATGCTGTCAGTTAATGCAACAAAAAGTAGGTATTGCTTTAATTCAGTGAGATTTTTTTGCATTGTCATATAATGATGTGTGTCAGGTAATGCAGCATCACATAAAACAGGCAAATCATATCAAGACAGTACCACTCCAGCTTGTAACCAACGTGGCATTGGTTCGAGTCCTGATAGACACCTAAGTGTTTGTTTTACACTGTTATTCTTTCCTCTCCGTTGGGCTCCTCTGACTGCTTATCACCTTAACCTGTCCTGTTGCTCCAGTATGGCCTGTGGACCCTTCAAAGAAACATTAGTTGTGGCACTTTGGAGCTGCTGATAGGGAGGCCCTCAGGCAGTACTTCTTTGATTTTCCATGGAATGACTATTGTTTCCATGGCTGAGAGCCATCTGAGTGTGCCATGCGTATTACAAAGGTTATTCTTTCGGGCATGGAAGCATAAATTCCTTTCTATATCTTTTGACTAATGCAAGTTGACCTTGGTTTAATCACACTTGTTCTAATTCTGTCCACAACAAGTAGAAGGCCTAAAAAAGATACCAGAACCAGCTCACCTCTGAATCTCATCTTTTTTATGTTTCTGCCTGCAGTTGTGCTAAGTCTGTTCTTTACTCTGCTAAAAGTAATTTCATCCTTACAATGTGCTCTGAACTCTCCAACTTGAATTCTTCCCACTTCATCTGGCAACTTGCCAAAAACCTTTCCAACAACTTTGCCCCATCATCCTTCCCTCCCCATTTCCACTCTGATGGCTCTGTAGCTGTTTCTTCTACTGGTCAAGCAGATCTCTTCACTCATACTCCTCCAGTTCCACCTTAGACGAGTCCAGTGCTGTCCCTCCATCACTTCCCCCCTCTAACTTCCCCATGACTGGCATTAAAATTTCTTCAATTGATGTATTTTTTTGTCATCACTGGCCTCAATATTAACAAGGCATATGGGCCTGATGGGCTCCCTTGTATTGTTCTCAAGAACTGTGCTTGTGCTTTCACCCTGCCTAGGTAAACTCTTTCACCTATAGCTCTCAACTTGTACCTTTCCTTTTTGCTGGAAGTTTGCTTTTATTCAGCCTGTCCCAAAGAAGGGTGACCATTCCCAAGTCTCTAACTATTACCCAGTTGCATTAACTTCCTGCATCTCAAAAGTTTTTGAGTCTATCCTTCACAAGAAATTTTTAAAGCATCTTTCCTTATCACAATCTTCTTCCTGATCATCAGTATGGGTTCCATCAGGGACGCTTCACTGGCGATCTTCTCACCTACCTTTCAGACTCCTGGTCGTCCTCCTTTCGGGACTTTAGCGAAAGCTTTGCCATTGCGCCTGACATCTCGAAGGCTTTCGATTGAATCTGACAAAAGTCTTTAATTTCCAAACTGCCTATTTGTGGTTTCTGTCCATCTATCTGTGCCTTCATCTCTAGCTTCCTTTCTGGTTGTTCTATAGCTGCTGTTGTAGATGGCCACTGTTCTTCTCCTAGATGTTTCAGTAGTGGTGTTCCTCAGTGCCCTGTCCTAACACCAGCTTTCTTCCATTTATTCATCAGTGACCTTCTAAGCTGTACATCTAACCCTATCCACTCATACGCTGACGATTCCATCCTTCACCTTTCCAGTTGCTTCTCGCAGTGTCCATCTCAGCAGTTACTTCAACAAACAAGGGATGAGGTTACGGTAAACCTAATGTCTGACTTGGCTGGTATCTCTGACTGGGGTAAAAGTAATCTTGTTTTTAATGTGTCAGAAACTCAGTTCTTACATTTATCAACTCATCAAAATCTTCCAATGGAGTATCTACTAGCGTATAATAAAATCCTGCCGAATCCTACATCATCTTGGAACATAGTTAGGGTTTCATTCTCTTGGGATTTTATCTTGGAAACATCATATTACATCTCTTGTAATATCTGCTTCCAAGAGATTAGGTGTGCTAAGCCCACTCCATACCTTCATTACCCCTGCACAGGTGTTGACTTTATACATGTGTTTTATTTGCCCCTGTGTAGAGTACAACTCTCATGTGGGGAGGCTTCCCACATACAGCTCTTCTCAACATTGTGGAGTCAGAGGCTTTTCATTGCATTAACTCTCCTCCTCTTTCTGGCTCCCTTCAATCTCTGTTTCTTCACTGTTGCATCTTTATCTCTTTTCTATCGCTTCTTCAATGGTCAGTGCTCCTCTGAGCTATCTGCTTGCATCCCTCCACCACTGCGACAGGCATGAAGCACCTGGTGAACAAGCCTACATCTTTTCTATCCTTAATGACCTAGAGCAGCTTCTACAGCACCCTACCCGTATCCCTGACCGCCTTGGAGAGAGTTCCAACATACTTGACCTTTTCCTAACAACTAATCCTTCTGCTTACACTGTTAATCTTTTCTCTCCTTTGGTCTCCTCTGATCATGGTCTTATTACCTTAACCTGTCCTATCGCTCCGGTACGGCCTGTGGACCCTCCAAAGAAACGCCGCCTGTGGCACTTTGGAGCTGCAGATTGGGAGGCCCTCAGGCAGTACTTCTTAGATTTTCCTTGGAATGATTATTGCTTCCGTGGCCAGGATCCATCTGAGTGTGCCTTGCGCATTACGGAGGTTATTCTCTCGGGCATGGAAGCATACATTCCTTTCTCATATCCTCTGACTAATGCAAGAAAGCCTTGGTTTAATCACGCTTGTTCTAATGCTGTCCGCAACAATGAGAGGGCCTATAAGAGGTACCGGAGCCAACCCACCCCTGAATCACATCTTTTATATATTTTTGCCCGGAATCGTGCTAAGTCTGTTCTTCGCTCTGCTAAAAATAATTTCATCCATGCTAAATGTTCCCAACTCTCCAACTCGAATTCTTCTCGCTCCTTCTGGCACTTTGCCAAAAACGTTTCTAACAACTTTACCTCATCATCCTTCCCTCCTCTTTTCTACTCTGATGGCTCTGTAGCTATTTCTTCTACTGATAAAGCAGATCTCTTCGCTCAGACTTTTTCCTCCAATTCCACCTTAGACGATACCGGTGCTATTCCTCCATCACTTCCCCTCTCTGACTTCCTCTTGACTGACATTAAAGTTTCTTCAGCTGATGTGTTTTCTGCCATCACTGGCCTCAATACTAACAAGGCATATGGGCCTGATGGAGTCCCTCCTGTTGTCCTCAAAAACTGTGTTTCTGTGCTTACACCCTGCCTTGGTAAACTCTTTTGCCTTTGTCTGTCAACTTGTACCTTTCCTTCTTGCTGGAAGTTTTCTCTCATTCAGCCAGTCCCAAAGAAGGGTGACCATTCCCAACCCTCTAACTATCGTCCAATTGCTTTAACATCCTGTGTCTCAAAAGCTTTCAAGTCATTTCTTAACAGAAAAATTTTAAAGCATCTTTCCTGTCACAACCTTCTTTCTGATCGTCAGTATGGGTTCCGTCAGGGACGCTCCACTGGCGATCTTCTCACCTAATTTTCAGACTCCCGGTCATCTTCCTTTCGGGACTTTGGCGAAAGCTTTGCCATCGCACTTTAATTTCCAAACTTCCCTCCTATGGTTTCTATCCTTCTGTCTGTGGCTTCATCTCTAGCTTACTTTCTGGTTGTTCTATAGCCGCTGTTGTAGACGGCAATCGTTCTTCTCCTAGACCTATCAACAGTGGTGTTCCTCAGGGCTCTGTCGTATCACCCACACTCTCCCTTTTATTCATCAATGACCTAAGCTGTACATCTAACCCTATCCACTCATATGCTGATGATTCCATCCTTCACCTTTCCATTCGGTTTCCGGAACGTCCGTCTCATCAGTTACTTCAACAGAAAAGGGATGAGGCTCTGGCAGACCTAATGTCTGACTTGGCTCGTTTCTCTGATTGGGGTAAAAATAATCTTGTTATTTTTAATGCATCAAAAACTCAGTTCTTACACTTATCAACACGACAAAATCTTCCTCAGGATTACCCACTAATGTTTAATAGTGAACAGTTATGTCCTGGATCATCCTTGAACATGCTTGGGGTTTCATTCTCTTGGGATTTGTCTTGGAAAGGACATATTACATCTCTTGTGAAATCTGCTTCCAAGAGATTAGGTGTACTAAGCCGATTCCGAACTTTCTTTACCCCTGCACAGTTGTTGTCCTTGTACACGGGTTTTATTCGCCCGTGTATGGAGTACAACTCTCATGTGTGGGGAGGCTCCCCACATTCAGCTCTTCTCAATAGGGTGGAGTCAAAGGCTTTTTGTCTCATTAACTCTCCTCCTCTTACTGATTCCCTTCAACCTTTGTCTCTTCGCCGCACTGTTGCATCTTTATCTCTCTTTTATCGCTACCGGAGCCAACCCACCCCTGAATAACATCTTTTTTATATTTCTGCCCCGAATCGTGCTAAGTCTGTTCTTCGCTCTGCTAAAAATAATTTCATCCGTGCTAAACGTTCCCAACTCTCCAACTCGAATTCATCCCGCTCCTTTTGGCACCTTGCCAAAAACCTTTCTAACAACTTTACCTCATCATCCTTCCGTCCTCTTTTCTACACAGATGGCTTTGTAGCTATTTCTTCTACTGATAAAGCAGATCTCTTCGCTCAGACTTTCTCTTCCAATTATACCTTAGACGATTCTGGTGCTGTTCCTCCATCACTTCCCCCCTCAGACTTCCACATGACTGGCATTAAAATTTTTTCAGCTGATGTATTTTCTGCCATCACTGGCCTCAATATTAACAAGGCATATGGGCCTGATGGAGTCCCTCCTGTTGTCCTCAAAAACTGTGCTTCTGTGCGTACACCTTGCCTAGGTAAACTCTTTCGCCTTTGTCTCTCAACTTGTATCTTTCCTTCTTGGTGGAAGTTTGCTCTCATTTAGCCAGTCCCAAAGAAGGGTGACCATTCCCAACCCTCTAACTATCGTCCAATTGCTTTAACATCCTGTGTCTCAAAAGTTTTCGAATCAGTTCTTAACAGAAAAATTTTAAAGCATCTTTCCTGTTACAACCTTCTTTCTGATCGTCAGTATGGGTTCTGTCAGGGACGCTCCACTGGTGATCTTCTCACCTAATTTTCAGACTCCTGGTCATCCTCCTTTCGGGACTTTGGCGAAAGCTTTGCCATTGCACTTGACATCTCAATCTCAAAGCCTTTCGATCGAGTCTGGCATAAATCTTTGATTTCCAAACTGCCCTGTTACGGTTTCTATCCTTCTATCTGTGCCTTCATCTCTAGCTTCCTTTCTGGTCGTTCAATAGTTTCTGTTGTAGACGGCCATCGTTTCTCTCCTAGACCTATCAACAGTGGTGTTCCTCAGGGCTCTGTCCTATCACCAACTCTCTTTCTTTTATTCATCGATGACCTTCTAAGCTGTACATCTAACCCTATCCACTCATATGCTGATGATTCCACCCTTCACCTTTCCATTCGATTTCTGCAACGTCCATCTCAGCAGTTACATCAGCAAACAAGGGATGAGGCTATGGCACACCTAATGTCTGACTTGGCTCATATCTCTGATTGGGGTAAAAATAATCTTGTTATTTTTAATGCATCAAAAACTCAGTTCTTAAACTTATCAACCCGACAAAATCTTCCTCAGGATTACCCACTAATGTTTAATAATGTCCAGCTCAGTCCTGCATCATCCTTGAACATGCTAGGGGTTTCATTCTCTTGGGATTTGTCTTGGAAAGAACATATTACATCTCTTGTGAAAGCTGCTTCCAAGAGATTAGGTGTGCTGGGCCAACTCCGAACTTTCTTTACCCCTGCACAGATGTTGACCTTGTACACGGGTTTTATTCGCCCGTGTATGGAGTACAACTCTCATGTGTGGGGAGGCTCCCCACGTGCAGTTCTTCTCGATAGGGTGGAGTCAAAGGCTTTTTGTCTCATTAACTCTCCTCCTCTTATTGATTCCCTTCAACCTTTGTCTCTTTGCACACTGTTGCTTCTTTATCTCTCTTCTTTTGCTACTTCAATGGTCACTGTTCCTCTGAACTGTCTGCTTGCATCCCTCCACCTCTACAACGGGCACGTAGTACCCGTCTAGCAAAAAACTCTCATCCCTTTTCTGTCCAACTCTCTAATGCAAGAGTTAACCATTACTTCCAGTCCTTCATTTATGCAACTGGTCAACTCTGGAACTGTCTTCCTCTGTCTGTATTCCCTACTTCTTATGATCTCCAATCTTTCAAACGCAGTGTGTCCAGGCATCTCGAAATGAATGGATCTTGAATTTGGCTCTATTTTGTATTGTTTTTACTTTTTCTTGGAAGGAACAGTATGCAGGCCTATGGCCTTTGGTTCCTTCTTCCTTGCATTTAAAAAAAAAAAAAAACAGCGGTCACTGTTCCTCTGAACTGTCTGCTTGCATCCCTCCACCTCTACGACGGGCACGTAGTACCCGTCTGGCAACAGACTCTCATCTCTTTTCTGTCCAACTCTCTAATGCAATAGTTAACCGTTACTCCCAGTTCTTCATTTATGCAACTGGTCAGTTCTGGAACTGTCTTCCTCTGTCTGTATTTCCTACTTCCTATGATCTCCAGTCTTTCAAACGCAGTGTGTCCAGGCATCTCGAAATGAATGGATTTTGAATTTGGCTCTCTTTTGTATTGTTTTTGCTTTTTCTTGGAAGGAACAGTATGCAGGCCTGTGGCCTTTTGTTCCTTCTTCCTTGCATATAAAAAAAAAAAAAACTCCCATCCCTTTTCTGTCCAGCTCTGTAATGCAATAGTTAATCATTATTTCCAGTCCTTCATGTATGCAACAGGTCACCTGTGGAACTGTGTCCCTCTGTCTGTATTTTGTACTTCCTTTGATCTCCAGTCTTTTAAATGCAGTGTGTCCAGGCACCTCAAAATGAATAGAGCTTGGATTTGGCTCTCTGTTTTATTGTTTTTGCTTTTTCTTGGAGGGAATGGGTTGTGGGCTCCTGACTTTTGGTTCTTTCTTCCTTGCATTAAAAAAAAAAGGGGGCGGGGGGGGGAATTACTGTACATCCCTTTCACACTTTGTGGTAATTCTACCATATGCCTCTCCTACAACTGTCAAGAGACATGTGCCATAATAAGTTTCCACTCACTTCATTCACAGGAGTACAGTCACAGTCTTTTCCCACTCTGCTGGTACAGTTTCATTCATGTACATCTTCTTACATTTTTCTTCACAAACATTCCATTTTACTTTCTCTGCTACATCTAATCATCTGTGCATACACCTCATCAACACTTATGCCCTCCCATTTCTTCAACTGCTTCACAGCATTCTTCACTTCTGCCAGTCACATTTTCTGGCACTAAATTCTGTTCTTGCACACCAGTAAATAATTAATACCGGTAATAGTTTTTATTACAGCACACCCTCATTTTACAATGAGGTCGCATTTGAAAAAAAATCCGTCACATATCAGTTTATCATATTTTGTCAGTTAAATATGAGTTCAGTGGGAATACTTGTTTTGGCCAAGGATTGCTTACCCAGCAAAGTCTGAAAACAAGTTTCCAATTCATCCAAACTGGTAGTAATTTCGGTTCACAGCACTACACTTGCTGCTTGAACTCCAACACCTCACAATTGTTCCATTACTGACACTAACCCACCTAATAGCGACTGAGTTCAAAGGCCATCTTGGAACAAACAAATGTCTGTAAACTTGCACCGTGGCGATCATACAAGCAAATATAGTGATCATACATTGACCAGTGAGGCTTTGTATTTCATATGATTGTATACGCAAAGGTATGTTCATATATCCAAAAAAGGTTTCAACTATTTAGTCATTGTTTAAGCAGTTCATCACATAATGGTTCATCATAAAATATGGATCTGCTTTATAGTGGTGTTCATTATAAGTTAATGCAACCAACTCATTAATGTGGTACTGAATACAGAAAGTCCTTGTGTAATGATGATCTGATATATAATGAATCACATATACGTTGATGAAAAAGATTTTTTTTCTACATGTGATTACATTTTCACTTACGTGATCATGATCCTGTATGAAGTCTCACTGATCAGTATACAGTTGCATGTTTAACCTATGCAGTTGCTGAGATGCAGGTTTTCCATCCATCCATCATCCAATCCTATGTTGCCTGATGAGGAACGTAGGAGCCTGGGGCTAAGCAAGTTGGTCCTGACATTTAAGATGAGAATGACCAGCCTCACTCATCCCTGTGTGGCATTACGTGAGCAGTAAACCCCAACCACCCCTTGGATATAAACCTACACAGGCTCAATCCATTTGGTGCGCCTTAATTACCCACTGAACCACCAGGTGCCATAATTTGGTTATATGGTTACTACCTAGCGTAGTAAATGGTTTCCAGGTGTACAGGAAACCATGTGGCTTGTCACTCAGTGTAGAGTTACCCACAGGCAGAAGAAAAAGGAAAGAATGAAGGAAAGAAAGACAGAAGAGGGAGTGTAAAGTCATCTGTAGGCAGAAGGAAGAGGAAAGAATGAAGGAGAGAAAGGCAGAGAAGGAAGGAAGGGAGGAAAGGGCAGACACCCAAAGCAACACTACATCGAGTGAGTGGATGGTGAGCACCCCCACCTACCACCAAAATGCAGGTTTTCAGCCATTTATTTGTTCCAAAATGACCATTGAACTTGGTCACTATCAGTTGTGATAATGTCAGTGGTGGAACAGTAGCATGGTATTGGAGCTCAGGCAGCAAGTCAGGTGCAATGAGGTGAAATAACTTCAAGTTTAAGTGAGTGGGAATCCTCCTTTTAGACTTATTTTATGCAGTAAGCTGCAATTGAAGTGCAGTGAAGTAAAATAACTACCAGTTGATTTGAGTTGGAAGCTTGTTTTTAGACTTTGTTAGGTGGGTGACCCATGGCAAAAAGTGTTTCCCCAGTGAACCTATGTTATAATTGACTGTACATGTATATGATCAGTTATTATGTGATGGATTTTTTTTTGTTTTGTTTTCAAATGCCTGTAAATCTTCATTGTAAAACGGGGGTGTGCTGTACTGTACACAGCGTGCTGCGGAGTTTGTCAAAATTTCAACTAAAGGCTGTGAGAAAGTTTAGTAATGAGATCACCATATGAAGGTTGGAGGAAGCTTGCTTGTTTGTATGCTGGTATCCTGGAGCAACTTAATTTAGTTGCTGGTTGAAAATATGAACTTTAAAAAGCTTTTCTCAAGTACTGTGTATTTCACACTATGGTACTAGCTGATTCCATTGGTTATGATACTACCACTTGAGCCTGTACTGTAGTTTAGGTCACATTAATGATGTTGCTTAACATTGGGGGGGGGGAGCACTGTCCTCCATGTAAGAAGATGGAAAGTGGTTCAAGAAATGGGAGGTGAAAAGTTGTAGCAGCCATGAAGTTAGAAGTTGAGATACTTGGAGATATGAATATATCTTGTATTTTGACCAAACTGTTGGGAGCCAGTAGCCATTAGTTTAGAATTCAGAGCTGATAACACTGTATTATATTCATATAACTCTTTCTGTATTTCAGGCTTGTGTAGTTGCAGTGATCATGGTCCTCATAGTATATACATTCTCAGCCAACTATGGGTATCTCACCTTTGGGTCACTGGTTGATGGTGACGTGCTGTTGTCTTATGATGCTACACAACCACATATACTCACAGCTATCCTCCTCCTTGCTATCAAGTCTTGGACTACATACCCAATACTCATGTTCTGTGTCAGGTAATTAACTTTTGGTTATATTCTGTCTTAGTTCTTGGATGAGGTGAGTTATGTTAGAATAGCTTATAGAATTCCAAGTTATTCATTCATATTTCTTAATAAGCACAGAGGTTAGAACAGAAAAGTATTAATAGTGGTTAGTATCATGGTGCTGGAGAGAGCCACTTTCATGCAGTGGCACCAAGATAATCCCCCTTGAGCATGGTAGATAAGCTTCTGGAGGTGGAAAGTTGGGGAAGGATCTTTTGGTGTACACAGCTACCCTCACAAGCAATTGGACATCTATTGGAATGGTGAAACCCTTTAGCCAGATAAACAGTTCTGCAGGCAGTTGCACTCTGAGCTTAGTGTGTTACACTGCAACTGAAGTTAACTTCATAAAACAATGACTGCAATATTCTTGCTCAGAATATAATAAATATCTTGTTGCATGTGCCTGGTGGTTTAGTGGGTAATTATGGCGCTCCAATCAGATTGAGCCGGTAAAGGCTTATATCCAGGGGGTGGTTGGGGTTTATTGCTCACGTAATGCCTCTCAGGAATGAGTGAGGCTGGTCACTGTCATCTTAACCCCTTCATTACCGCGCCTCCCACCCCCAGCCGCCCTGCTCTCCCTCCGTCAAACCGAATCCCCGGAAGTTCATGCGTGTGCGTGGGGGGTGATCGTTTATCATAAGTGCGCTGTTTTTCATTTTATATTACTTTTATATTCTCAAGTACATGTTGACCACGAGGTACACTGTGCATGATTTGAAATACATTTCCTATAGTAGTATACGTGTAGGGATATACATACTTTACTAAACTTTCATTGTTCCTATAAATATAGACATAACAGACATAAAAAGGTATATACAGTACTCATATGTTGCTCCTCGTGGCGTTGATACACTGAAGGATGTACGTTGGGAAAGTCCAGGTGAAGTGTAGGTAGTGGAGGTGGCCTTTGATCTGCAAACGGATCCGACAAGAGGGTGAAGGCAGGTCCTGAGGGACTCTGCAACAATGGCGAGCCTACAGGGCTGGGATTTGAGCAATTATCTATCTCGCCTTCATCACTCGTACTCTCGCTATCACTGTCGTTTTCTGGTATATAATCATCGTCTGACTCACTCACTGATGTCTGATTGAGTTTCATTGTCGTCAGACTCATCTAACTCACTAGCAAGCTTTGTATCAAATTCGTCATCTGTATCAGATGACGCCATGATCACGCAAAAACAGCCGAAAAAAAACACACAGTGACAGCATGCAGCTTAGGGGATACTGAGAGGTTGTGGGTGAGAACTGGCTGCTGGTTGGTTGTGGGGCCTAGGAGGGTGGTTGTCATGGTAACCACATGCTGATATGCCTAGTGCAACTATTTTTTTCTGTTTATATTATACCATATAGCTATATATATATGCCCAAAACATTTGAAATAATAAATCATATCCAAAATACTCAAATGATGTCAATCATGGCCTGGCATGGACTCTGATATGGAAATGGCATGGCCATGATAAGGAGAATGACGTCAGAGTCAAGTTGCCAGTTCTTACAACCCAGGTCTCTCTAGTAACCCCAAAACCAACACTCCTACCCTCCTATACCTCCCTATGCTTATCAGGTTAACCACTGTAAACCTTACAATTATCGGTTCCTCGCCAGAACTTTTTCTAGGTTTACAAGCGTAAACCTTATCGATTTCGGTAATGAAGGGGTTAAATGTCAGGACCAACTTTCCTAGCCCCTGGCTCCTACGCTCCTCTGTGGGGCGACATGGGATTGGCTGATGGATGGATGGATACATTAAACTGCTCAGAATGTAATAAATATCTTGTTGCATTAAAACCTTTCAAGAACTGTAAGCACAGCCTGTAGCTGATCTAGTGGCTGTATCATTTAATACTTTTTTTTTTTTTTAGCATAATAGATACAATCTTCTGTCTTCCTTTCCTTCATTCTTTCCCCTTCCTTCTTCCTGTGGATGACTCTACACTGAGTGACAAGTCAGATGGTTTCCTGTACACCAGGAAACCATTTACTACACTGGGTGGTAACCATGTGACCAGATTATTGTTTCCTGGTGGTTTTGTGGGTAATTAAGGCACTCCAATCGGATTGAGCCGGTGTAGCTTTATATCCAAGGGGTGGTTGGGGTTATTGCTTACGTAATACCACTCAGGGATGAGTGTGGCTGGTCACTGTCATCTTAAATGTCAGAGCCAACTTGCCTAGCCCCCGGCTTCTATGCTCCTCATGGTGCAAGGTAGGACTGGATGATGGATGGATGATACAGTTTGCATATCACGTATTGCTTGAAGCCCCTCCACATAAGTGCTAATACATGACTCTGACTGACATCTGAGTGAAGAGGAAACACATCAAGATTGTGAGTATGGGAGCAGAGCTGACCTGTCTCATAACTACTGTCCTTCAGTCTCACTACCACTCTCTCTAATGCTTGTGTTTCATACTGTGTACACTGGCTTATTATGTACGTCATTAGATATCTGTGAAGGAGATGAGCATTTTATTCCATTGGGATAATTCAGAATAAAGGAAAATATTGCTTGAATCATTTTGGAGTATATTTTGCTTGAAAAATAGGAAGTAGTAAATTGTGACAAAATTCAGACAACGGCCACACTTCTTAGAACCTCTGAATTTTGACAGTTAAATCTGAAGTGCATAAAACTGAGGCGCAGAAAATTAAGTAATTACCATTCCCTCACGTAATGTAGTGTGACCTTCCGGTGACTGCATTGACACTCTGAATGGTTTCCTGTAACTGAGAAAACCACTCACTGTGTTGGGTGGTAACAATATACCCAATAAATAATCACATTGTAAACTAGTAGGTTTACTGCACTCCAGTGAGATTTCACTAAGGGTATAAATCCAAGGGTTGGTTGCTTTTTTTGCTGATGTGATGTCACTGAGCAGTGAGCAGCTGTTCACTCATTTAAAATGCAGAGCATCTGGACCAAGTAGCCCAGCCTTGGGTAAAAAAAAAAAAAAATAAATAAATAAATAAAAAAAAATCCTGGTGGGCTAGTTATGGATTCAGTGACAGATATTCTGGCTACCAGTAATGATTTTCTTCAGTGAAAAAGAGACTCATTGCAGTGAAACAAGGAAAGAAGCAAAACCTCAGCACAGCCAGTGTACTCAGTGCAGTGAGTGTTAAGGCTTCATTTACATACACAGCCAGCAGTTGATAAGAGTGGTTCCACAGTTTTACTTTGATGGTAAAATTGTTTTTGAAATTGTTCCTTTGTTTCTTAAATACTGATTTAGCTGTAAGAGTTTCGATAAGTCAGTGTTGAATGTGTTATCGATCTGTGTGGTCCAGTTCGCTATTGGTTTTTCCTCTGCTTCCCACAGTTTCTGGCAACTTACCAGCAGAAAGGTTTTCTACCCTAATATGTGCTGGATTATATCAGCTAACTTAGACATTCCAAGGAGAAGTATATGAGTGATTGTCATCATTTCTGTAGACTGATGTTATGAAAATTTGAACAGTGCAAGAAATTAGAGAAACTAGGAGAATGCTTGTTTATGAGGTAATATTCAGTACTTGAAGAGGAAGACCTTGAGCTATGTATGTAAAAGGAGTGTATTTTGTAGGTGAGAGAGTAAAGAATAATGCTTGAAAATGCTAGAAATGTGTAATGAAAAAACAGGCTGTGATTTTTCTCCCAGGGTCACCAACTGTGCAGGAGTATACCGGGGTGATTAGTCACTTCCCCCGCATGACACTACAGCAGAAGTACAGTCAATTAAAATACGCACTGGTAACAAATCTCACACAACAATCGCCAACATATACATTCTCCTCCAGTCGTCCCCCATAGTGCCACACAGTTACTTTCCACAAATGCACCACATCACTAACATACCCAACATCATCCTGGGTGGTGATTTCAATGCCAAGGCATCAGCCTGGCATGTCAACAACCCTGACACAGACAGAGGGCTGTCACTACAAACCCAGACAGACCATCTTTTCTTACATAATAATCCCCATCAACATACCCCATATCCCACACCAAGCCCTCTTCCTCCCATCATCCCCAGACATCACCTTCTGCTCCCCAAACCTCACCCCAACAACATCCTGGAGAGTGATCAGAACCCTAGGCTCAGATCACCTCCCAATCATCATCACTACCAAAACCAGAATCACCCCAGCTGGCCACAGACACACATACACTAATTACAGTAGGCGCGGAAAGTGTTGACGCCATCTTAAAAAAAGAAAACATTCTTGTGGTTAGCAAGGAGAAACAAATAAATTAACACTCACCATTGAATTTAGTATTTACTGGCATTCCCCTTCACCTTTATTATCTTCTTAAGGCGTCTGGGGAGACTGATGGTGTAGTTTTGCAGAACAGACGGACTAAAACTGCTCCATAGCTGCTTGACTGCAGCCTCAGGTTTAGGCAAAGATGATGTGTCCATACTACGCAGCTGCCGCTTCATGTGCGCCCATAAATTCTCAATGGGATTGATATCTGGGCTGTTTCCGGGCCAATCTCGAATAAAGGGAACCTCACAGTCTGTTAGCCACTGTTTCACTGACTTTGCAACATGTGCAGGGGCAGAATCTTGCATAAATACTCGTGCCTTGGTTTTATCAAAAGAGTCACTTAAAACATCACATAAGAGCTCAAATAATTGTTCTGGTTCACTTTTTCATTTGCAGGTAGAATTACCAACCTACCAACACCATAATATGTAAAGCAGCCCCAAGCCATGAGTGAGGCTGGGTATTTAACAAACTTGGAAGTGTACTTAGGATCCAGGGGGTCACTGCCTGGTTTGCGGTACACTCGTGATGAAGGGGTACCAGTGACAGTAAATGTTGACTCATCACTCCAAAGCACAGTTTTCCATTGCTCCTCACTCCAGGCAAGATATTTCTTACAAAA
>JAGKTI010022982.1:2749-13120 GCA_018397915.1 Birgus latro
TCTTCTTCTCTCTCCTTTTCTTTTGTCCTTTACCTCCCTTCCCTACCCTGACCACTGTAGCTCCACTCACGTCTAATGGTTACATGTGAAGCTGGAACGACAGGCTCCTCTTACCTCCAACGCCACCTCCTCGACTGACCATTATCACCTCTACACCCCATGACAGCCACTCCATGCTCCTGAAACTAAACCTCACCTACACTAGGCATAAAAACTATTTCCGTCTTCTTTCGTCTCACCCTGTTATCACTGCCTGTTATCATCACTTCTTATATCTTACATTACTCCACCCATTAACCATTATCATCACTTCTTATATCTTACATTACTCCACCCATTAACCATTATCACCTCTGGAGCTCATTACATCAGCCTGTTCTCACAATACACGCAGTTTCCCCTTGTCTTAAAAAACTACTCTCCTTACACCTTATTCTTCTTTGCTGGTAATGATTAGAAGAGAGGAGAAATTGACTGACCCTTTTTCCCTACGACACCATTTTTCCCATTGACCATTATTGTCTCTACACCTCATTACAACCTTTACCTGCGTCTTAAAACTACAGCCTTTAGCACTAACGATAAAAACTACTCTATTGCCTTCTGCTGCCTTTACGCCTTACTCACACTCTCTGACATCACACCTTAACTTCACATTTCATTATTAACGCGTCATCATGAGCATCACCATAGCCCTATTCCCACTGACTATCACCGTCACCACCACCTTATTAGCACCAGTGCTTAGTACTGACTTACCACCCCATTTCACCTCCTGGACGCGCAACTGTCACACGACAGTTCCACCATCACGATTGCAGTAGCCTTACCACCTACCACTCCCTCATTACATAATTGCCATTACTGTCCACTTCTGACGTAACATCCCATTCTCCGACCCATTTAGACTACCCCCAAACCACTCATTTAGGCTACCATTTCGACCACCTTCGTTGGCTACCGTGACGGTAACCACAGGCCACCACTAACACTACAGCCTCACATTAAGGTTACCCAGAAGTTTTGGAGACAGACATAGACAACGACTAAAGTAAAGAAATAGATTAACTGTGGTGAATTTATATCCTCATTGTTCGGGGTAGAGTGATACGTTATCCAGTTCCATAAAGTACTAGGAAAGATCTCATTTGAAACTTGGGCATTTCATTTACAGGAATTGTCTCATTCCAGTGTCTCACTCATTGATAACATTTAGCTTTTATGGCAAGTACTAGCTAACACATACATTTCTATGGCCTTTTGATGTATGTTCTGTAATCCTATAAATAACCAAGACAAGATTCAGTGGTCCTAAGGTTAAGCACATAAGATTACAATAAAGTAATCACTCATTCCACAATCGCACTTCATCACTAATAATATGCTATAAACACTGACAGCCGGACTTCACAGTGCTCTCAGACCTTAGCTCTGTGAATGACAAGGATAAAATAGTATGAAAAGTAAGAAATCGTAATTTACAAGAACAACCGCACCCGATCCCCTGTAACACATCTAACAAGCACAAACTATACCCAGTCTGACAGCAACAAGCAGTCGGGTCAAGTCTAGCGGAAAGTTAACAAGGAGTCTAACTAATGGGTGAGGTCAGGAGTTAAAAGGCCGTGGTCAGTGCCAGATGGTGCCACCAAACATGCCAACCCCGCCAATGGGCCTCGAGTTACAAGAACACAATTTGGTACAGTAGCTTACTTTATCACGCTTTTCTAACCTGACCAAGAACTCTGACACCTTCCAGTTCAGTTGATGATCGGGTGTGGTTATAACTGAGGGTTTATTTCAGTATAGTTCATTTCTTTTAACTTGGCAGAGATTTTCGTCTTGATGCAGCTTATTTCACGTAACCTAATGTCAGAAGAAGACAGTACTGTGGTTGTACATACTTTCCATAGCACGTTTTCGTCGTTACTCCAAACTTTCAGTTTTACCTCATAGTCATGGACCATCGAATTTTGTGGAGTAAGAACATAATATTCAATTTGTGCGAGTGACTCAGTTCTGTCAGGTGAAACAAACTGATGATGCTCATTCAACTCGCCTATAACTTGAGGAAAATCAAGAAAACCATCGCATTAACGAAATACTGCGCGAGCTTAGTTTTCAGTAAAGTTGAAAAAAATCTACGAAAACAGCATGAGATAATGATCAAGCTTTGTTAACAATAATGGCGAAAAAAAAGCTTGTAAGAATCATTGCTTGAGCCTAATTATGAAGAGAGAGAGAGAGAGAGAGAGAGAGAGAGAGAGAGAGAGAGAGAGATTACAAACGCCAGTAAAGCAGAGTTATCCCCATACTTATTATAATACGGAGAAAAATTAGGTAAATCAACGCCTTTCATGTTCCTCCATACTCTTTTTTTCTCCATCCCCCCTCCCATTCTCCCTCATCCTCCACACGTACACGGTCACTTCTTCACTTTCCTTGTTCTTCTGCACTCACTCCTTTCTTTTTCCACTCTTCTTTCTTCCACGGCCACTGCTTCCTCTTCCTTCTTTCTTCCACCTTTCCTCTTCCTTGACACTCTCCATTCATTGTCCTTCCCCTCCACACCTACTTCATTTCTTTCCTTCCCGCCTCCCCTCCCCCTTCCACCCTTCCTTACAGTTTACTTCTTTCTCTTTCTTCTGCGCATCCCTTCCACTCCACACGTATTGTTTCCCTTTCCTTCCACCCTCCTCTTTTTCCTCCCTTCCTTCCACCGTTTCACTCACTCCTCTCTTTTCCTTCACACCTGGTGCCTTCCTTTTCTGCCAGCTTCCCATTCTTTTTCTAACCCTTCATATTCCACCACACTTGTCCCGCCTTTCTTCTGCCTTTCCCCACCTCCCCTTTCCGTCCTCTCTCCCTGTCCCCTCTCCTTCCTCTTTTCTCCTTCTCTCTCATTCCTCTCTTCCTTTCCTTTCTTCTTCCTCTCTTCCCCTTCCCTCTCCTTCCTCACTCACCAAGTTTGCCCCTGGAGCCACGCACACAATCTTGGGGCCACAAGAGGTGGTAATCTGAGGGAAGCCCCGGCAGCCACGCCAGTTTGATGAGTTTCCTCCTCCTAAGTCCTCGATCCTGCACACCACCTGGCTTCTGGCGGTGTTGGAGGGCATGATGGGAGGATGTAGGGATTGGGGGCGGGAGTGTAGGATTGGGGAGGGTGGTTGTGGCCAGAGCGCATGGTGTCAAGAGAAGAGACTGTGGTTGTAGCTAGAGTGGATGCTGTGAGGATTGGGGACGGTGGTTGTAGGAGTGGGAATAATGAATGGATGCTGGTAGGATTGGGGGATAATGATTGTAGCTAGGACGGATGTTGTAAGGGTTTAAGATGACTGATGCTAGAGGGGATGCTGTGAGAAGTGGGACTGGTAGTTATGGATTGGTTCTAGAGGCGTAGAGTGGGATCTTCGAGGATTGGGGATGGTGGTTGTGGATAAAGTTTGTCTACCTTAACTTGGCAGAAATTATCGTTCCTTTTGTGCCTCATTTCCGGTAGCTCAGTGGCAGAATTTGACAATACTTCTGCTCTTTATCCTTTCTATAGCACTTCTTCGTGACTTTACCATATTCTAGTGTTAATCTCTTGTTACACCTCAGCATTCAAAGTTGGTTTAGGTCAAATTAAAGTGGACTGAATATAGAGGCGAAGCTCTGCATGAACGTATGGTGAAAGAATGTCATCTTGCTCTCCAGTTTTCGATTATTTTATTTTATTTTTATTCATTTATATGTGTATTTATTTATTTGCATGGTTGGATGTTCTGTAGAGTGGGGATGATGCTTGTGAATGTGTCGTTAGTGAAAAAAATGTTATGACGAAGGCCAAAGAATATAAGAATATATCATTAAGAATATTGAAATTTTAAATCATCCAGGCTGTAAATAAAGCTATATCTATGGCCTCATTCGTATACTTTATCTTTCTTCCACTCCTCTCCATCTTCTTTCTCACTTCTTCACTATATTTTGCCTCCTTTCCTTACATTCGTTTTACCTCCCTCCATCCTGATCATTCTCTCTACCCCTCTCTTTCACCCTAGCTCTTTCTCCTCCATTCCACTTTGCCTTCATCCTTTCCTCTCATTCATTACCTCACTCCCTGCTTTTTTCCCCTTTATTCTTCCCCTCTTTCTGCCTTTTTACGTCACCCTCCTATTTACCTCCCTCCATCGCTCATTCATTTTTACCTCCCCCCTCCCCCACTTTCCCTCCTTTTCGCCCTCCCTATCGCTTCCCTCCCCTCCAGCCTCCATATCATCCCTTTCTGCCTTCGTATAATATTAGAACCCCCCCCCTATCCTCTTTCCCCTCACTCCACCTTCCTCGCTTGCCCTCACTTATTTTACCCTTCCCCCCCCTCTCTCTTTCTCTCTCCCTCACAGCATCCTTATCATGCGTTTCTTCCTCCCTGCCTCCCTCTACCTCTTTTCCCCTCCTCCCTCCAAGCCTCCCTCTTTCCCTCGCTCCCTCCCTCCAAGCCTCCTTTTCCTCCGTCCTTCCAAGCCTCCCTCTTTCTCTCCTTCCATCCCTCCCTCCAAGTCTCCCTCCCTCCCTTCTTCCAAGCTTCCCTGTTTCCCTCTCTCTCCCTCCCTCCAAGCCTCGTTATCCCCCTTTTGCGTTCCTCTCTTCTTATGATCGCGGTTTCTTGCCTCTCACACCATCAGGGGTTTCCTGCAACAAGGGAGTGATTAGATTCGGCCAAGTTTTAGCAGCAACAAATTTTTATCGCCAAATTTTTATCTCGCGTCATATTTTTCGGGTCGCCTCAGTGTTTTTCGTGTTTTTTCGGCTGGGACTGAGGGAGGCAGATTCTTTTACACTGCCGAGGAGAGAGAGAGAGAGAGAGAGAGAGAGAGAGAGAGAGAGAGGTATCATTTCAGTGCTATTACTTTTTTTTTTATGCCACTGCCTAATAGTACTCGTATTACAATCACATCAGTTTTCCTTATTTTGTTTTGCATTTTAGCGCGTCTTTGTGGCTGCCTCTCCTTATTGCATTATAGTTGGATTAATATACTAATCACTTGCATTATTTTCCTTAACCCTGTCATTGGGATGGCTTTTTTTTCTTTTTTGCTACCGACAAGCAATTTTAGTCAGCGTTGTTGATGGTCTCTGGTGGTTACGGGGTTAATGAATAATGCAGCTAATCTCTCTTGTCCCAGTCGTCTCTCCTTCATAGTCATCAGGAAATAGCAAGAATAAACGCAGGAATGTACCGTATTATAAAAGATACGTCATGAGACTGAAGTAGTTAAGCTGTCATTCACTGTCTCCTCCCACCTTCCCTTCCCCCTCCTTTTTCAGAATCAGTTCCTCTTGTCTCGTGTTCCGTACTAATATACCGACTGAAATATAGATAAGTCTCTCTTTTTGCTCATGTTTCAGACTTTCTTCTTTGAGCCTGTTTTGTTTTTCTCCTCCATTTCTCTTCTTCCATTACCCCATCGTGCTGTAGTTAACTTGTCCATTACAGTTACTTATATTTATCTTGCTATCCATAGACGGTTTTGTACTTTATCGTTGCTATCCAATTTTTTCCAAGATAAAAAGGGAGTTTTCGAACTGAGGGTATTCAGGCTTTTTCCACAATTTGTTTCACTCAGCTTTAAAATGATCTTTCATAGTGAAAAAGTTATCCATTTAATCAATGTCTCTCTTCTACGCTGTCTCCCTTCTTTGCTATCTCCCTCCTACCCTGTCTCCCTCCTACACTATCTCCCTCCTACACTATCTCCCTCCTACACTCTCCCTCTTACACTATCATCTATTACGCTGTCTTTTCCTTACTTTATCCCACTCATACTCTATCTCTCTCCTACGCTGTCTTTCTCCTGCCCATCCCTCCCCCTCATCTTCGCGGCACGGGGGGGGGGGGTGGATTGGTTAGCACGTTCAGCCTGCAGCTAAAAGCACCCGAGTTCGATTCTCATACCGGTCAGACTCATGGGTAAAAGTTGTTTCCTCTCTTGTACCTGTTCACTCAGAATTACAGTTGGGGATCTGCGCCCATAATCTCGTCGGTTGAGGAGGGTCCCTAACACCTCCTCCTGAGCAATTTATTATTGAGTAAGTCTGGTTAACATGATTTTGTACGTTATTTATGTAGAGTATGGTGACATTAGAAGGATTTATGCAGAGTTTGGTGGCATTAGAAGGATGTAGGTGACACATAAGAGGACGGCACGTAGTAATAAGCAAAATAAATCGCTTAGGAACAGATGTTGGGGAGCTTCTTTAACCAACGAGAATACGGGCCCAGGATAGACAGGCTGGTATTCTTGTCGGATGAGGAGGCTACCTAGCATCCTTTCCTTAGTGATTTATTTTGCAAGCCATAGCTCGCTGCTCCCTTGCATAGTAATTATATCTTTTCATCATCAAGTTCGTGTATATAAATACCTCAAAAAGTATTATTAACGAGTTATATGTAGAAATAAACAGCTAAGGAAGAGGTGTTAGGGACCTTCCTTAACCGACGTGAATACGAGCCTACGATATAACGCTCTAGGGAAAGATTGGAACAGACAGCAAGGTGTAATAAGTAAAAATAAATCGCTTAGGAACAGGTGTTATGGAGCGTCCTTCATCGATGTGAATATGGGCCACAATAACAGTGACTCTTACATGCCTACGGAAAGATTGGAACAGCGATATTATTTCTGGCGTAATGAACCACGTGCAGTCGATACGCATTAATTATCTACCTGGTTGACGCTGCATGATTCACACCTCGAATACAGAGCCAAGGGATTCGAATAACAGAGCCGAGAGATTTGAATAACAGAGCCAAGAAATTCGAATAACAGAGCCAAGAGAGTCGAACAATAGAGCCAAGAGATTCGAATAACAGAGCCGAGAGATCCTTTTAATAAGCTTTTTATTATTATTATTATTATTATTATTATTATTATTATTATTATTATTTCTTTCATTCATTTTTTTCTGAGCCTATTTCCGTCACGCCTTTTTAACTCACAAACTTTTTTTTTTTTTTTTTAACTTCCTTGTCGCCCACCTCTCCAGCGTGTTAAAATTAATCGCAAAATCCACGACACCCACTCTCCGTCCCTCCAACTCATTCACAGCGGGAAATGAAAGTGAAGTGAGGGTGAGGGAAGTGACGTGGTGAAAGTGAGTGGAAATGAATGGAGTAAATGGCATGATGAGCAAGGGAGAATCTGAATAATGGAAATGAATTAAGGACAGAAGACGTAACGAGGGATAAGCAAGGACTGGGAAAGTGGAAGTAAATGACATGAATGTGGAAATGAAGGAAATGAAGAATGAAAGGTTAACTAATGGAAGTGAAGCGGCAGAGTGAATAATGAAGAGCAGGGAAGGGATGTGGTAATAGAACTGAAGGAGTGAAAGAATGGAAGTACTTGGATGAATGTAGAAAGAACTGAGAGGGAGCAGATTGTAGGTCTGGCTGAGAGAGAGAGAGAGAGAGAGAGAGAGAGAGTTTAATCAGGCTTTTGGTTTGAGATGAAAACTCGTAATTACTGGTACCTGATACGCCATTATTAACGTAACGCATTTTCACCCATGTTTTGATAATCTCTCTCGCTGGAACTTTGAAGATGCTGAATAATAAATTCATTGATATTTCTAACCATTTACTTCTAAGAGCAGTTTTCATCTTTTTTTCATTCTCCGTCACTCTTCTGTTCCCTCTTGCGTCCATTTTTACATATCACCAGGTCTGTCTTCATTCTTGCATCTCCTTTTCCGTTCCTCATCTCCTCCGTCTACTTATGTCTTCATTTCCATTTTTACTCCTTTTCTCATTCTTTTCACTATTCTCTTCCTCCTCTTTTCATCATTGTTGTATTATTCCATTCTTCTGTTTAGATTTTGTTTTTCATCGTTTTGTGTTCACATTTTCTTCATTAATGCTCTGACTTTTCTCTCCCTTCTCATTCTGCTTGTTCCCTGCTCTATCTTCTGTTTCCTTACTTCTCTGTGTTTCTGAACATCTCACATTTCTTTCTTCTTTCCTCCTCAGCATCCTTTCCTCCCGTCATCATTTCTTGTTGTTTTTCCTTCATCTATTTTATTTTTCCCAGCGTCTTTCTCCTCTGTTCTTTTCCTCATCCTCTTCCAACACATTTTGTTTCTTTCTTCTCATTTCCTCTCTTCTTTACTTTCTCACCTGTCAACTCGGCGAAGGGATAGACAGAGAAACAAGAACATGACACATAGATGTAGAGGTAAGCCCAGCTAACGATCCACACACACACACACACACACACACACACACACACACACACACACACACACACACACACACACACACACACACACACACACACACACCGCTCGCTGGCGCAGTGGTAGCGTTCTCGCTTGCCATCTGGTAGCCGGGAGTTCGCGCCTCGCTCAGGTTGCGAAAAGTTTCACTGACGAAGTGGGTGGTTACTCTCCCCCTTGAGCAAGGGGATGGGTGTGTGCGTGTGTGAAGGTTACAGCCTTGCCCATAGATCGGACTATATGAGCTCTCAGCTCCCTTCCGGGAGGGTAAAATCTGACGATCACTACCATCAAGTGATCCTGACCGACCGGTGAGTTACACACACACACACACACACACACACACACACACACACACACACACACACACACACATGGTAATTACGGAGCTAAACATCGGGGCAGGTGGGGCTTCAACACTGATTGGTTTTGGAGAGTCAATGAGGTCCACTGGCGCTGTGATTACACCTTGTGGGGATTCTCTCGCACCTGGGCACCCACCTGTGTCCGTGGGGGAGGAAGGGGTTGATGGGGATGGGGAAGGGTGGGGGAGAAATGTGGAGAAAGGGAGGAGAAAGATAGTGGGGTGGAAGAGAGGTGAAGGGAGAGGAGAGAAATGAGAATGAGAGGAGAGTTTGAGGGAAAGATGAGACTGAGCGGAAGGGAGAAATTGAGATTTGAAAAGATGGTGGAATGGGGTAGAAAGACAGAGAACTGGGGGAGAAAGGGGGAAGGGGGCAGGTAGTGGGTGAAATGGTGGAGGAAGGGTTGGGAGTTGGAATGGGTGAAGGAAGGGCTGGAGTGCAGGTGGGAGTAGGCAGGGTGGAAAGAGAATTGGAGATGGAGAGGTAGCGAGGGAGGAAAAGGATGGTGAAATGGAGGAGAAAGACGGAGGTAGGGGAGAGATAGTGGGGTGGAAGAGAGATGTGGAGGAAGAAAAGAAATGAAAAAGATTGGAAATTAGAAATAGTAAGAGAAAGGAGGAGGAAAGATTTAGGGGTGGGAATGGGAGAGGAAGCGGGATGAGGAAGAAGGATGGACAAGTGAAAGAGGAAGATACTTGAGTTTGGGAGGGAGATAGGACGGAGAGGAAAGTGATGGATGACGGAGATTAGATTTTTAAAAAAGATAGAGAAGTGGAGGAGGGAAAAAAATGCAGGGTACTGGAGAGAGATTCTTGGATGGAAGGGGGAGTTGGAGGGGTGGGAGTGTGACGAGAAAGAAAGACTGAGGGAGATGTTATGAGGAGAACAAGTTATGGGCCCCATTTTGGTTGGCCTGTGAGCTTTCGTAACACTTCATCTTCAGCGACTTATTCTGCCCACTACACCTTAATATCCTCTTTTGCGTTACTGATGCAAACTCTGTCAGTAGTAGAAAGGGATAAATAACGTACAGTATAGCATTACGGTGCAATATTGAGAGTGAATCGCTTAGGAAGAGGTGCTGCGAGGCCTTCTATTTAACGAGTATCCTGCCCATTGAAAAAAAGAGCATCATCAGAAGTAAATGGAAAAAGGTGGAAAAGGATAAGTAACAGAGGCGTTTCTTGGGCTGGGAAAAAGTTGATGTCTTTACTGTATATTTGTTTATATAAAGCTAATTGATGGATCTCTTGAAGGTGTCCATGCCCACCACTTGAATACTAACTCGTGGTTGCATGAAAATCGATCAGCTTTAGTTATGAGGTAGGAATACGTCTCCTTTGGTTTTTAGTCATGGGTTGTGCAAGTCTGTATTAACCCCTTCACTGCGATGACTTTTATGCTTAGTCTTGCTACCACAGGCGCTTTTAACACGTGGAATCATCTCTCCGAGCGGCCCGGTTAGTCAGTTACTCCCAAAAGATTTTCGTATGCTAGATGTTTCACCCCAGTAGAGTTTAGCGACGTCCCATACTACGGCCCTTTTGGTCCCGCTTGTATATAGGACTTATGTGCTCTTTCTCAGCTTAGGGCACTGTTTATAGCGAGGAGGGTTACAGCTAGTGACAGGTGTAATGATGGAAGACAAGAGGTACAGAGTGATGATAGAGAATAGAGGGAAATACGAGTGAAAATAGAGTTAGTCTCTCTCTCTCTCTCTCTCTCTCTCTCTCTCTCTCTCTCTCTCCCT
>JAGKTI010022983.1:0-15009 GCA_018397915.1 Birgus latro
ATATATGGAGTAGATGGGAAGTTGTTGAAGGCTGTGAAGAGTATGTATGAGGGTGCTAAGGCTACAATGCGTGTGGATGGTGAACTGAGTGAATTTTTCCATTTGAAGATTGGATTGAAAGAAGGATGTGTCATGTCTCCATGGTTGTTCAATCTGTATATGGATGGGGTTATATAAGAGATACAAGGTAGGGCAGTGGATGTTGGAGCAGCCCTAGTGAGAGAGGGCAGTGTTTGGAAACTCCCTGTACTGTTGTTTGCAGATGATACTGTGTTGTTAAGTGATGATGAAGGGGAGCTGCAAAGCTTTGCAGATGAGTTTGGGAGAGAGTGCAAGAAATGGAATCTAAAGGCGAATGTAGGGAAGAGTAAAGTGATGGTCTTCGAGAGAAGTGAAGTCAGTGAATGTACAGTGAGACTCGATGGGGAGGATATGGAGAATGTGAGTGCATTTAAGTACTTGGGTAGTGTGATGAGTAAGGATGGAAGTTTAGAGGGTGAAGTGTTTGAAAGGGTGCAGCAGGGAAGAAAGGTTGCTGGTTCCTTGAAAGCAGTGATAAGAAACAAGGAAGTAGTGAAAAAGCTGCAACATGACAGTACTGTGATACCAACTTTTAACGTATGGAAGTGAAGCTTGGACCCTGTCGGAGGGACAGAAGTCAAGGGTGAGAGCAGTGGAAAAGAGTTATTTGAGATGAGCATGTGGAGTCACATGGAAAGACAGACTGACAAATGAGGAAGTGAAGGAGCGTTGTGGTGTGGACATGGATGTGATAGTAAGCGTTATGGGAAACACATTAATGTGGTTTGACCATGTGGAGAGGATGGAGAGTGAGAGACTGATGAGGAGAGTGTATGTGAGTGAGGTGGAGGGAGGGAGAGGGAGGGGGAGGCCAAGGATGAGATGGAGGGATGGAGTGGAGAGCGCAGTGGAAAAGAGTTATTTGAGATGAGAGTTATCTGAGATGAGCATGTGGAGTCACATGGAGAGACAGACTGACAAATGAGGAAGTGAAGGAGCATTGTGGTGTGGATGTGGATGTGATAGTAAGCGTTAGGAGAAACACATTAATGTGGTTTGACCATGTGGAGAGGATGGAGAGTGAGAGACTGATGAGGAGAGTGTATGTGAGTGAGGTGGAGGGGGGGGGAGAAGGAGGGGGAGGCCAAGGATGAGATGGAGGGATGGAGTGGAGAGCTATACGAGAGAGGGGGGTGTGAGCTGGAAGCAGGGCAATGAAATGGCGGGAGACAGAGCGACATGAAGGTGATTTGTTTGTGGCCACCCCTCATGGGATTAAGGCATCTGGCAATAGATAGATAGCTTCTGGGCATGACATATACTGTACTGTATTATGAAGGTTAGAAATCCCTAATACACCAAATGGAATTATGATCATTAACCATGATAATGGTGATATGGAAGCTTTGTGAACTAAATGAAACATTCTGGTTACAGTTCTGTTGCCTCGAACACCCAAGCACTTTGTACCAGATGCTACATCAGACATGCTTTAACAGAAACTGAACAGCCACTGGACTGAATACTGTATGATCTATATTAGCAAATCATCCACTTGACAAACATCTAACATACCAAAAATCTTGGCAAGTTTTATCATTCACTATTCAGGTGTAAGCACAGAAAGCAATTTACTGACTAGGAGTGTGTATAATGGTGACAAACACAGAAAGCAATTTACTGACTAGGAGTGTGTATAATGGTGACATGGAAGTACTAGAAAAGACAGAATAAGAATGAGGTGGGTGGAAGAAATGAAGGAGTATCTGAGGAGGATTGGTGGTATATTATAAAGAATGGATAGTACAGCTAGTAAGTCTTGTCATGGTTTATGGCACACAGAACAGAGATATTTATAGATCTGATTTAATAACATAATATTCCTTACAGCAAGAATATAGTGACCTCACTACCCAGTAATTAGTGATGGAGGCCCCCATGACAGTAAGAAAAAAATTACAAGATTAGTTGCATTTTTTTTGTTTGAGAGGCTTTGTAATAGGTTTTCATAAGCCATTTATTTTGCACATTACACCTTTAGCCTATCTGATGGAGCCAGGATTCCATGGGCTTCAATGATGAGTGAATGGAAGCATGGCCCATTGAACTGGGCAAACTTAGCTTGTCTGGATGTTGCTACTCCTCACCCTGCCCTAGGGTGGGAAAGGAGCTCCAGATGATGATGATGATGAATATGCCATTAGATTATCTTTTACTTTACTTGTACCATATCTCTGTAATACCAACATTGTCTGCATAAATATCATACAAAGAATATTAAAGTACCATATGCAGAAATAAAATGGTAAGGAGTTGCTAGGGACTCTCCATAACCACTGACAATCTGGATCAAAGACTTCCCTTCCTCTGATTTGTCTCTAAAAGACATAAGCTGCTAGTGCTCTGCATTTTCCCACTCCATGTGGCAATGACATATAGAGATAGGATGATGCTATTTCATTAATTCAGAAAGGATATGTTCATTAAAGTGAGCATACCCAATTTCAATATTTCCGGCACACATACACCGCTTCCTTAATAAGTTTGTCAAGACAAGAAATTATTGTACACATTCATTTGAATTACCTTAATGATCAAGGCTCTTTCTTAATCTGTCTAATATAGTTTACTGTATCAGAGGCAAATCTTCAATATAAACAACGACAACAATTCCAAGTGATTAGAGAACGAAAGATCCAGTTCCACCTTAGTTTGATTTCTTGACAAGAAGGTATTAGTACTATAAATAAAAACTCATCTGTACTCCATTTCACTAAATATATATATATTACATCACCATATAAAGAACTACAAGTCACAGACACTGAGTGATATAGAAAAGATCAAGCTCGAGGTGTTGTTAAGTACATTTACATTTGTAAGTATAAAACCCACTTATGAAAAGTCCACACTGATAAATATTCCATTTTCTAATATTCTACAAAACACACATCCTGTCTCTGAACAATGCAATTTTTCATGTTTTTTTATCAACTACCAGTACAAGAAGACCCCTTTATTTCAACTTTTCATAGTTCAAGTCCTGGTTCTTTTAGAATAATTTCACATCATTCTCCATGTGCAATACAATGGTTCTTATTTTAAAACTGATAACATTCAGTATGATACAGAACTACCTCCAAACGAAAATTTAAAATCAGAGTTAAGTAAACTGAAAGAAGTCACCTCTGGCTGTGTTAGTAAATTTAGTCAATGCATTTCATGAATGCAATATGGACTATGAATTTCAGAGGTTCTACAATTACATTATTCTACCATCTTAGCTTGGGATGAAAAAAAAAAAAAAGGTGACATTGAATATATTAACTTCAAATTAGTTTGCAACACTGTACTTGCACACCATGTGAAATAACCCTATATGGTAAAATACAGCAGCAGAAGTCTCATTATCCAAAAATTCAGCTTTCTATATCTGATTACAAATTAAGCTAAGCAGCTATCATATGCCTGGTTTCTTTCAAATGTTCAAACACTGTCTTAACTTCCATCAAGGTGGTAACTTTTATTATTATTACTATTATTTATTTTTTAATAATTACTACTCTGTGATTATGAGATGGCAGCACAAATAAGTTAAAAAGACTGAATATAGCTGAAAGTGGCAATGTCTGATTATCCATAAAGCAAGTTACTTAAATGGACTCAGAAGCAGTTGTTTACTACTGATAATCAGAGTTCTGCTGTTTAACTGGTGCACTAGACATTACCCCAAGTGCTATAATACTGAATACAAGATAACCTTGTGCTGTAACTACAGTCAGTCCTTACCTAAAGTCTAAGATGTATGATGTAATCATTCTACTTTAAATGAAACTATAAGTCAGATGTGCTTCTGGTTCATGAGTGAGGGGTTCAAAGCACTAAACACTCATTTCAGACCTTGAAACATTTTCACAGTGAATGTTGGGCACCTTGAAGTGAAGAAGTGTTAATTTATCAGCAACTTAATAATGAAACAACTTTAAACAAGGACTAACTGTACTGTTTACTTCAGTCCCACTCATTGTTCTCTTCTTCTGACATGTCTGCATCATTACCAGGTGGGTCTGGCAGATGTAGGTTTGATAGTAGGTCCCTCATGGCATCAAGGAGTGAGTTGACTGATGCTCGTAGGTCCCCAGCCCCTCGTACCTCCCCAACTGCTCCCTCCTCACCCTCCCCTTCTCCACCCACCCCTCCTGCTGCTCCTGCTGCTACATTCTCCCTGCAATGTAGCAGAATGGTTCATTAACTTCATCAAGACCATATGCAATCATTTTAAATGAGAGACCTCTCACAGTGAAGGGATCATAAAAAATCTTCAAACCATTCAGTGCAAAGGGAAGGATTGAGTGGGTGGGGTGTGGGAAAGGGAGGGCTGGGAGGGGATAATAAACATGCATACATTATCAGCTGTTTATAGCTATCCTTTGTTTGTCGTGATTTCAACTTCTGGTATTGTTTGATTTCAACTGCTGGTTTTGTTTATATACTGTATTTTGGTGCACTTTGGTATGATTTAACCCCTCTGTGGCCGATGCAGTGGAATTTTTTGTGCATCCCAGGCCAATGCGGGGGCTATTTTTTGAAGTTTCGAAAATATTTTTTTTTCTTGCCAAATTGAAGAGAAAGTTCTGACGTACCTAATAGTGCAAATCCCAGCTTCCTACACCCATTCTGTGGCTTGCAATGAAGCGCGAAAGTTGCAGAAATATCGGCAACCGATATTCGCTGAAGATACGTGATGCCTCGGTGGAACTTTGCGGGTGTTGCTCCCCCCCCCCCAAAAAAAAATGAGAATGATGCTGAAATAATGTGGATATATGAGATACGATGATATCGAATGATTTCAGTACATAATATGTTAGGAATGGCTGAAAAAATAATATTATGAATATTTTTTCCCCTTTTTTATATAAAATATGTTTATGGTAGTTTTGAGTTATTTTTTAAGTTATTGTTGTGCCCATGCTTGGAAAAAGGAGTGAAAGAGTTGAATTTTCAGTCCTAAATGAGAAAATTGAATGTCCTCCGAGGCTAGGCTCTCCCACGGGAGATGAAAGTGAAGGATCAGATTCGATTAGGAATACCCAAGTTGAGTCGTAACTTCCAGGTCCCACATGACGTGCATGGCTAAGACTATAATCGTAATGCAGTTTCAAAACAACGAATAAGTCTAATTATTACGAATACAGAGACAAAGCAGAAATAAATACGTTTACAGGCGAGGCAAAACGCATTTTTTCCATGATAACACGTTCATCTTTCTCTATCATTTTACCTCGTTACACTCACAATATATGTTGCTGTCTTGTAAATTGGGTGGTTGTGTGTGTTTTGCAAGGGAGGAAAAAGATTATATTTTCTGTCTGGGTCGAGATAATGGGTGTAACAATTTGTTTTTAGGCATGGCCACGAGCAAAAAAATCATACACCCACACCTCACAGCTGCAGGTGGTGAACTGAGAGTCTGAGAGAGGATACGTGAGAGGGTGACCTGAAGGTCAGTCTCATGTCCCAGGTGTTTGTTCACTTCCCAAAAGTTTCACAGTTTTCTTCAAGTAGCACTGCATCGAATAATCCAAACCATTACAACAAACCTGAGCAAATAGGTGAAGATACCAAGACAAAAATGTATTTTTCACTTATCATGTCTTTTTCGTTTGTGCCTGTATTAGTTCATAATCATAAACAGGTAGTTGTGTGTGTTTTGCAAACGAGGACAAAGATGATATTTTCTGCCTGGGTCGAGATAATAGGTGTAGTTGTGCTTGTTTAGGCATGGCTGGGAGTGAAAGAATTGAAAATCCACTCATCACAGCAGCAGGCTCTGAACTGCTTGATGGGGTGTATGGGAGTGTGGTGTAGGTCAGTCTGAAGACATTCAGAACGTTCATTCACTTCCTAAAAATTTTCGCCATTTTTCATAGGCCACGCTCAAACGACGCCACCGGCCATCTGACGCCGGCGGCCACGGAGGGGTTAAAATCCATCCATCATCCAATCTTACGTTGCCCCATGAGGAGCGTAGAAGCCTGGGGCTAGGCAAATTGGTTCTGATTTATGATGAGAGTGACCAGCATCATCCATCCCTGAGTGCCATTTCGTAAGCAATAAACCCCAACCGCCCCCTGGATATAAAACTGCACTGGTTCAGTCCAACTGGAGTGCCATAATTACTCACTAAACCACCAGGCACCAGGAAACCATTTGGCTTGTTACTCAGTGTAGAGTCACCCACAGGTAGAAGGAAAGAGAGATGGAAGAGGGAGTGTAAATCACCCACAGGCAGAAGGAAGAGGAATGAATGAAGGAAAGACAGAAGAGGAAGGAAGGAAGAAAAAGAGGAAAGGGCAGACACCCAAAGCAGCACAACACTGAGTGAGTGGATGGTTAGTGCCACCAACTACCATGACAATATTATTAAATACTGAAAAATACTTTTTAAAACAAATAAATTCAAGTCTAGTGATGCTCTGGGGTACTAACAGGGTTTTTAGGCCATCACATAGTCAAATTATATGGCTGCAGGAATTCTTATTTCCAATTTTTTTCTGTTCACAGATGAAGCTTTTCCCACCCATGAAAAATAAGGATATGAATGTAAAGTAAAGCATTAGTATTTGGGTTGATGAGTCACAACTCCAAAATTAACTCAGGAGTCATATAATAAGCTATACTTCTAAAATGTAGGTCACAATCACTCACCCCACATCTTAGAATGTGGGGTAAAAGGAAGGATTGAGTGGGTGGAGTATGGGGAAGGGAAGGCTGGGAGGAGATAATAAACATGCATACATCATCAAATGTTCTATAGCCATCCCTTGTTTGTTGTGATTTCAACTTTGTTGGTTTTAGTTTATATATTAGGTTGTAATTTAGTATGATTTAAAATATTATTAAATATAAAAAGATACTTTTTAAAACAAATAAATTCACATGTCTAGTGATGCTCTGGGGTGGTAACAGGGTTTTTAGGCCATCACATAGTCAAACTGTGGCTGTAGGAATCCTTATTTCCAATTTTTTTTCTATTCACAGGTGGAGCTTTTCCCAAACACCCATGAAAAATGAGGATATGACTGTTAAGTAAAGTACTGTATTAGTATTCAGGGTGATGAGTCACAACTCCAAAATTAACTTGGGAGTTCAAATAGTAAGCTACATTTCCGAAATGTAGGACACAATCACTAACCCAACAACTTGGAATGTGGAGATAGAGTGCCCTAACACCTCTTTAGCAATTTATTTCACATACTATACACTAATTTACTCTTGTCCGTCCTTACCCTTTCTTTGGTATCAACATTTTTCTTATACACAATACGATAGAAGAGTTGAGAGGTAGGATGGGACTGGAGTGTATTGGTGTTGTGATGAGGAGAGGTAGGCTGAGGTGGTTTGGACATGTGGAGAGGATGAGGGATGATAACTGGGTACAGAGGGTGAGAAGTGTTAATATTGGGGGAGGGGTAGACCGAGAAAGACATGGGACGAGGTCATTAAATGTGACTTAAGGGTTAAGGGACTGAATAGGGAGGCTGCCAGAGATCGAGCAGCGTGGAGAACCGCCATTAGGTGACCAAGGCCGACACATGCAAGCATGTTGGAGCCTTCAAAAACGAAACAATAAAAGAGAACACTAATGTTCCACATATGCAGAAATAAAATTACAGTACAATCCCAAAATTCGTACACAATTTGTTCCTGGAGGCTGTACGAGTTGTGAATTGTTTGAAAAACGAATCTTTTTTCCCATAAGAAACAAAGTATTTTGCATTAATTTGTTCTTCAGTATGGATGAAACAGTAGATTTCGCCATACCATAATGAATGGCAAGATCAGAGACACGGGTTCCACTTTCAAACTTTGCAATTAGTTCTTTTTTTCTGCTCAGTTGTTGCTCTCACTCCAGCTGACTCACTAATCTTCTTAGGGCCCATGTTATGAACAATTTTCTAACAAAAATGCGTAATTAATCACAAAGTTCGGTGGACCCTGTATGACTGATGCGTAGCTGGTGGAAGACAAAGTGTGACTGGTGACCACATAGCACCTACGATACTGCATCTCTTAGTGCGAATAGCAGGTCGCCGTACGAAAACTGGAGTGATTTTTGGACGAAAAAGCTGTACGAAAACCGAGTTGTACGAAAAGAGTGGCGTACGAATTCCGGGGTTCCGCTGTATAAGGAAGAGGATGAATCTCCTTAACTGACCAGAATATAATCCTATGTCCAATTTCTCTGGGCATTGTCTTGTTAGTTTGTCAAACTACTATGTTCCATAACTAGTTCCTGGACCCTATTCATCCCAATATCATGGTACTGTAACTAGAAACAGACAAAGCATGATGGTGCTAATGTAACTACTGCTGCTGCTGCTGCTGATGATGATGATGATTATGATGATATAATCTACACTCCAAATGCAAGCAACCGTACTTAGAACTCTTAACAATAATCACATACTGTATACTGAACATACCCTGGAGGTGCAGCAGGTGCACTGGGGTCATAGTTGGGCAGGAGAGAATGAAAGAAGGTGGCCAGAATGTTGGATGGGTTGGTGTTGCGCTGGGTGGCTGAGGGTGGCCGAGTGTACCCACACACTGAGTCTGGTGGTGGCAGTGGATCATAGCTCATCACTGGGGTGTTTGCCAGGGCCTGCAAAGAGTTTAAGTCATCACTTTATTAATCAGTCAGAGGTAGAGATATCTGACCATTCAAGCACATTATCATCCATCACACCTCACATACACCTTCACTATGAGGGGCTTTTCCCATGCTGGATAACACTGCCTTGTTTTTGTTGTTGAGCAAACCAGCTGGCCAACCAGATCCATCAACCATAGGCAAATAACTACCCCTCTAGTGAAGAGATGTTCCTTTGCAGTCGACAATGCCTCACTGTAATGAGGTGCAGGGAAAAGTGTGAAGGTTTGGTTCCTGGGTGGATGCTGCTTTTGCATCTTTCCACCCAAATAATGGGCACCATTGTAAGCTCCATCTCACCCCTTGATCTGGTTATATGGTAACTACCCAGTACTGGAAATGGTTTCCTGGAATACAGGAAATTATTAGACTTGTCACTCAGTACACAGCTACCTAAAGTGGAAAGAAGAATAATAAAATGTGGCAGGAAGGAAAAGGACAAGTAGGAGGAGAAGAAGGCAGAAACAGAATGATAAGGATGAAGGAAGAAGCAGGCAGTACTAAATCAACTGAGTGGATAATGATCTGGTCACCATCACCGACCACTAACCCTGCCTTGTAAAACATACAAGCTTAACCCCATCCAACCAGGCAGCACTAAATCAAGTGATTGGATAATGGTCTGGTCACCACCACCTACCACTAGCCCTGCCTTGTAAAACATATAAGCTTAACCCCATCCAAAATCAATATCTGTTCAAGACACCTGGACACACTGCATTAGGAGGGTTGGAAATTGTATCAAGGGGGAAGGACTAGTGGAGAAGGACAATTCCAGAGCTGACCAGTAATGTATGCAAACAACTGATAATACTGATTACTTCTTGCATCAGAGAACTGAAAAAGAAATAGGAAAAAATTGTATGAACATATGAGTACTACATGTCTGCTGAAATGGAAGATGCATGCAGGTTAAGACTTAGGTCCCTGAATTTGATGACGATTCCCTTTGATTTTATCCTCGTTATATCTATGTTGAGTGGTAGGTGAAGGCACCCATCATGCACTCAATCAATGTATGGGATGCCTTATGGTCTCTACATTAAGCGACACGCCAAATGGCTTCCTGTACCCAGGCAACCATTTAATATGCTGGGTGGTAACTATATAACTGGGGTTTTTGGCCAAGTTATGTGTCCCCCAGATTCCCCTATCTAAAATTGCTAAATCATGGCAGACATTTCTGAAAGCCTCGGAGGGCCCAGTACCAGCCCAGGGTCTCAACTAAGTGGGCAGATTCGCATGGCCATGTAGAATGTGAGAGGTGTGAATGAGGAAAGCAAAAGGGTGGAAGTGGTGAATGCGTTAAGAGTGTGAGATATTCCGTAATGGCACTGGGAGAAACAAAGATGAATTGGTGTGAAGTGGAGGAGCAGGAGGGTGTGAAATATATAAGGTCAGGCAAGAATGGGCGAGGAAGATGCAAGGAAGGAGTTGCTTGTTGATAAATGAACTGTGGCAGAGTGGAATGAGAGATTACAAATGTGTCAGCTTGAGATGTGTTTATGTCAAGTTCAAGTTTGAGGTGAAAGTGGCAGTGACAGGAGCAAGATAGAGAATGACAGGTTTGGGGATGAGCTGGATGAAGTAGTATGGGAAATGCCCAGGAGTTATAAAGTGTTAGTAATGGGCTTCATGAATGGGAGAGTAGGCACTAGTCCTGTGAATGATATAATAGGTAATAATGGAGTACCAGGAGAGAATGATAATGGGAAGCAACTGAAGGACATGTGTCAGGAAAGGAGGTTGTGCATTTGTAATTCTTATTTCAAACACAAAGATGCACATAAATATACATGGTATACAGGGAATGGAGAGCGTGTTGAAAGGAGACTGACTGAGTACGTGCTCGTAGAGAAATTGATGCTGGGAAGTGTTGCTGATACTAGGGCAGTCAGAGGACGATGTGGAGGTTTGTCAGATTATATGATTGTGGTATGCAAAATCAAGCTGAGAGGAGTGAGGTGGACAAAAAGAGAGATGAGCAGTCAGGGACAGAGACTGAAAGTCAAGAAGCTGAGGTTTCAAAGAAATGGCAGATGAATACAGGGCCAAAGATGAGAAGGAATTAAAATCAGTGAATTGGAATGAAATGGATCTGGACAACCTGTGGAATACATATAGGGATTGCTTACTCAGGAATGCTAAAGCGGTGTGCGGTGTGGAAAGAGTAATAACAAAGAAGAAAGGTATGGCATGGTGGGATGAAAAGGTTAAGAGGGCAGTGGAGGAAAAGAGGAAGAAGTGGCTAGAGTGGTTACAGGGCAGGGGTTCAATTGAAATAAGAACTGAATATATTGAGACCAAGAAGCAAGTAAAGAGCCTAGTGAAGAAGAAAAAGGAGGAAGTAAATGTTGATCTAGGAAGGATGACTGCAAATTACTATGAAAATAGGAAGTTATTCTGGAAAGAATTGTAGAAATGACAGTGGAAAGAAATATGAAAATGTGAATGATGTAAGTGGTAGATAATCAACCCATGGGGATGAAGTAAGGACCAGATGGAAAGAATATTTTAAAAGTCTGATGAATGGGAATGGAGACAGCAGAGTGACTGTAAACATGATTGATTTTGGGTGTGTACAGGGAAGGAATGCAGTGCCAGGAAACATGACACTCCCAGAGGTGAAGAATGCTGTGAAGCAGCTGAAAAATGGGAAAGCAGCTGGGGTTGATGAGGTGTATGGAGAGATGATTAAATGTAGTGGACTGAGCAGAATGAAGTGCTTGTTGGAGATATGTAAGGAGGCATGGATGAGCGAAACTGTGCCAGTATAGAGGAAAAAGGCTGTGATTGTACCCCTGTACAAAAATAAAGGTGAGTGAAGTGAGTGCACGAATTATCGTGACATAAGTCTGTTGAGTGTTGTGGGGAAGGTATATGGAAGAATTATTATAAAGTAAGAGAGATATCAAAGGCCAAGCGAGTAATGAACAGGGTGGCTTGAGGAGTGGCAGAGGATGCATGGATCAAATATTTGCAGAGAGACAGATAGTAAGATAAGCTTGTAAGAAGGACTATAAGGTGTTTATGGCATTTATGGATCTGGAAAAAGCATATGACAAAGTAAACAGAGAAGAATTGTGGAAGTTTTGCGCATGTGCAGCGAAGATGGTAAGCCACTATGTGCCATTAAGAGTTTTTATGATGGGAGTGAGGCATGTGTGAGGGTAAAGGGGCATCTAAGTGAATGGTTCATGATCAATGTGGGTGTGCAACAAGGTTGAGTGATGTCCCCATGGTTGTTCAATATATATGGATGGGGTGATGAGACCAGTAAAGACATGAGTACTGGAGAGAGGAATGGCATTGGTAATGAATGGTGATAGTTGGAATATCTTGAATATGATATATGCTGATGATGCAGTGCTACCTGTAAATACTGGACAAGAGCTTGGTAGACTAGTGCAGGCTTTTGTAGATGTATGTGAGCATTGTGCCTTGAGAGTAAATGTAGAGAAGAGTAAAGTGATGGTTACTGAGAGAGAAGGTGACTCCCAGTGTGATATTACAGGGAATGGAGAGAGATTAGATTGGTGAGACTTCAAATACCTGGGTACAGTGATAGAAGTGAAAAGTAGAGTGACACAAGGAAGGAAAGTAGATGGCATTATGAAAGCCTTGATATGAGAGGCTCGAGTGCTGTAGCTGCGCAAGGTTTAGATGAAGGAGTGTAAGTGCCAACTTTAATGTATGGGTGTGAGACTATGGTGTGGCATGAAAATGAAAAGTCAAGAGTAAGAGCAGTGGAGATGGGACTGCTGAGGAATGTATGTGGAGTACAGCTTTAGACAAGATACCGAATATGGTAAAAGTCCTCTCATTAGGCACTTGGGTTTGCAATAGTTCTGGTCTTTCGGCGGTTTTCATAAATAGTCCCATTATGAAAGTTCTCTGCTCTTTCGGCGGTTTTCATAAACAGTCCCATTATGAAAGTTCTCTGCTCTTTCGGCACATGTGCTGAGCTGCAACGGGGTCACCGGCTCGCCACTGCTACCCGTGCGCCCATACTGGCCTATTTGGCACTGTGCTAGATCCAGCACTTTTCATAATAATTTAGCGCCAATATATATTAGATTTTCTTCTATATCTAGCATGTTTTGAAGTCCAATTTAGTGCAAAAATTTGAACAGTTCACCTATAGCTTAGCACATTTTAAAGTTGAGCTTAGCGCTTTTGAAGATTTCTGCTTGCCAACACTCTATGCGCAGTCAGCCATCATTACTTGTGAGTGTCTGGCTTTGTGAGCGGGACCTTTTGAAAGTTTGGGAACTTTGTTGTGCTATTTTACGGTGTACATAAGTGAATACACCTAGGTTAAGGTAAGTTCATGTGTACCGTATCATTAAATACATTAAATATATGTTGCGTATTAAATATTTAGTGCTCAGGATTGACTAATAATACTGGCTAGACATTGTGATTGCATTGGGGTGACCAATCATGATTGCTAGAAACTTTTTGGCAGGTTTTCCCAGTCATCCAGCAGTTTCTGCTCTTTTGGAGCCTGCTTGGTCCTGAAGATGCCATATGAAAGGACTTTTACTGTAATGTGATTCGTGAAAGATGCAGAGCGAGGAAGTCTGTAGACACCAGAATCAAAGAGAGTGTACAGGGATGGTATGGTTATGAGGAGAGAATGGATGACAATAAAGTGGTGAAAAGGGTATATCTGAACAAATCTGAAGGAAGAAGGAGGCAAGGTAGGCCAAGAGGAAAGTGGAAGGATATGGTGGATGAGTGTGTAAGGAAGAGAGGTGTGGAAGTTGGTTAGGCTAAGGGACTGACAAGGTATCGAGATGGTTGGTTGAATTTTGTACAAAGAAGCGCATGACGAGAGATCTGGCGCCCCTTTTAACGTGACAGCATACGGAGTGTCTCTACTGGATAAGTATATGTGCAGCTACAGAATGTGGTGAAATTTTTTGGCCTAACAGATGAAGCCAGGATTCTGTGGGCTTGAATGATGAGTGAATGGAAGTGTGACCCACTGCACTGCGCAAACGTTGGTTGTCTGGACGTTGCTACTCCTCACCCTGCCCTAGGGTGGAAAAGGAGGTCCAGATGATGATGATGATGATGATCTCATCTCCTATACACAGGTCATCATCCTCTTGGGTGCTAAGCCTCCTCCATTTTTACTGCACCTCATCACATGGAAGGACCATGTTTAGGCCCTGGTGAGGTGCTCTTTGCCACAGGAAGGCAGCTGCTTGCTTCTGATCAATGGGTCTGCTTGGCCAGACACACTGGGTAATGCAAAAACAACAACAAGTAACTACTGGATCTGTCTTTGTAAGTGACAAGATGTGCTGAATGTTCTGAAAGGCTGGTGGATAGGTAAAGAGTAGAATCATCACCAAATGAGCAAACAGGATTAGATGTATAGATCAAAATATCACTGATAACAGCAGGATTACAGTTAACAAAAGGAATGAAACTTGAAGAATACCACTACTTACAGCTTCAGCAGAAAAACAGTGGCCACCTACAACAGTAGCTACAGCTACTGCAAATTGACTTAGGAACTCCCCCACAAGGTATTAAAAAACACAGAAATCATAGTACAGGTATATCACAATATTTGTTCATGAAATGCCATTCATTAATATGAAATCATGTTTCCCTTGTTTATCATGTTGGAAGCATTTTGGCATGGAATCACTTAGATCTCTAAATAATCTGAGGACAATTCTTTGCACCAAACATTTGTTAGTTCAGTCCTGAGGTTATCCAGATTGGGTATCTTCTTCTCTGCCATGATTTTCTTCATCTTTGTCCAGCAGTTTTCTATCGGATTTTGATCCGGACTGTTGCCAGGCCAGTCGAGGACCTCAATCTGATTATCCTGGAGCCATTTTGTCACCTTTCTTGACCTGTGAGATGGAGCTGAATCATGCATGAAAAAGTCACACCCATGAATAGCAAAAAGTTTAACAAATGATCTTTCAGAACTTGAATGTACCAACCACAATTCATCATTAAGTTCTTAGGAAGAGTTTTTTTTTTTTTTTTTAATGCAAGGAAGAAGGAACCAAAGGCCACAGGCCTGTATACTGTTCCTTCCAAGAAAAAGCTAAAACAACACAAAAGAGAGCCAAATTCAAGATCCGTTCATTTCGAGATGCCTGGACACACTGCGTTTGAAAGACTGGAGATAATAGGAAGTAGGAAATACAGACAGAGGAAGACAGTTCCAGAGTTGACCAGTTGCATAAATGAAGGACTGGGAGTAACGGTTAACTCTTGCATTAGAGAGTTGGACAGAAAAGGGA
>JAGKTI010022984.1:0-13036 GCA_018397915.1 Birgus latro
ATTAAGAAAATGGTAATTATAATGTTTAGTTAGTTGTGGTTTTTGATACATGGTATGCTGTTACATAGTGAGGTGAGTACTCCAACAAGCATAACCAACGTCAGTTTCCGTACAATGCAGACATACTTCATTTTCTATAACTACAAATTTAGGCTTATAACGGTTCTATTGATTTACTTACACCTACAAAGATTGTATATGCAATCACTGCGTTTATTTTTTTTCACATTATATGTTAATTTTTCTTTGATTTCAGGTAGTTCATCTGTGTATAATTTAACTGCTCTGGATATGTGGAATGTGTAAATTCTGCGAATAACTTTTGCTGCATAGGTGGCAATGTTTCACTGAAATCACAGAAGCGGACAATCACGCTTATAATCAAGAAGGTGTACAGGTTGTACAGTAGGGGACCAGGACAAGAACTGGGCAGCGCATGTTTGGTGCAAAACACATGCTTCAAACCTTCGCCAGTGGCTAAACAAAAAGAGGAATTCAATATCTTTCGCGGTTCCAATGGTTTGTGGGAAGCCAACTGACCACTCAAGCAATTGTTACTTTTGTGTGGTGCCTCGAGTGGGTCAACGTTCATGTGTGAGCAAAAAGAGAGAGAGAGAAAAAAAGAAAAGAAAAAAGGCTAGACAGTTTGACTACACGAATATTCAGTCTGCGTTAAGACCAGTTCCCCATGGAGATCAACTTCCTGTTCCACAGACATCGGATAATATGGTTTGACTCTGAAGATGAGCAAATGAACGAGATGATTTTAAGCCTTCTACATTTTGGGATTCCAATTATGCTTCTGATCGTACCACTGAACCCCATATGATCGCACAGAGTGAACTGAGTGATCTGGTTCGAGATCTAGAGGTTCCTAGAAGCTCTTAGATCACGACTAGAAGGCTGGAACCTGCTTGATAAAGACACCCGTGTGTCCATATGTAGAAACTGACACAAAGAATTTACTCCATTCTACAAAATGTTTGGGAATCTTGTTGCATGTAACGATGTATATGGGCTGACAGAAGCTATGAGTATTGATCATAAAGCAGAAGAGTGGAGAAAATTTATTGCTTCTTCATAATAAAGCTTAAAAGCCGTTCTTCTACACAATGGAAATGAGTTGCCGTCAATTCCAGTTTGACATGCAGTCAGCATGAGAGAAACATGAAAACTTGAAAGAGTTGATGCATTGTATTAACTAATGAACGGCATAATTGGCTGCCTTGTTGTGATCTGAAGGTTGTCTCTATTTTACTTGTATTGCAAACTGGATGCAGTAAATACTGTGAATGGGACAGTCGAGCCAGGAAGTCTCAGTGGAGCAAGAAAGGTTGGCCGCCCAGCATTGTTTTGAATCCTGGAACGAAAAACGTAGTGAATCTTCCTCTACTAGCTCCTAATGATATACTTCTACCCCTTTTACATATCAGGCTGGGATTAATGAAGGATTTCGTCCAAGCCTTGATAAAAGTGGTGCTGCTTGCCAGTATCTAAAAGCGAAATTACCAAAACTCAGTGTGGCAAAAATAAAGAAAGGAGTGTTTGTAGGGCCACAAATAAGGGAACTTCTCAGATTAAATATTGGGAGATGCGGAAAAACAAGCATGGGGAGCCTTTTGATTGGCTGTTGAAGGCTTCTTGGGAAATAAGAGATGAAAACTATCAACCCCTCATCGAAAAAATGTTGCAAGCACACAAGCGACTGGGTTGCAACATGTCCTTAAAAATACACTTCTTACATTCGTACCTCAACTTTTCCACCCAAAAAATTATGGTGCAGTAAGTGATGAGCACTGGGAAAGATTCCACCAAGACATGCCTAGAAGGGAGAATATTATATAAAGGAAAGTGGACACCATCACTACATGCAGATTATTTTTGGACCACAAGCAGAGATGCACCTGATGCCATATACGAGAGGAATGCTAAAATGAGCTCTTTGGAGGCATGGTAGACGTGCTTGAGTTTTGTTATTATTTTTCCTTGTAGTTTTTGCATTAATTTTTGTTCTGAGAATAAAACATTGTAATTTTTGAGTTCTCTTCAATACCACGTTATCTCCTGCATATATACACATACATGAATCACATGTAATATAAGAACACTACATTTACATGAAAACCTTAACCAATCATTTATTTTGGTTATATTATTGTTCAGCATTCACTTTCATAATAAAAAGTTATAAAAACTGAAAAATTATTGAAGAAGCAAACAACTTATATATTTTGTAGAACAGTGATAGCACTCTTTTTCTGCCTGTCTGTCTGTCTCTCTCGAGCGCGCACGTAAGAAGGCCTATATAATGTAATAAAGCTGTTTCCTATTTCATTATATAAACCCAAGGACGCAGTTAGGTTAGCACGCTGTATTCGCTCAAGTTTCTGTCTTCTTTCTTCCCAACACTTTACTGACATTCCGTGAGTTCTTCAGCAACTCGCTTCAAACTCGGCACAACACAATACTGTAATACTTCAAAAGTAGGTAAATTAGGGAAGGGAGAGAAGATGAGATGAAAAAGGAATAGAAGATCAGGATGGATATATCAGGGAGAAGGGGGAGGAAGAAGTCGAGGAGGGAGGGAGGGAGGAAACAAGAAAGGAAGGAAGGAAGGAAAGGAAGGAAGGAAGGAAGGAAGGAAGGAAGGAAGGAAGGAAGGAAGGAAGGAAGGAAGGAAGGATGTTTTATTTATGCAAGTATTTTTTATTTTTAACTCTCACAATGATTATTTTTTATTCTATTCCGGTGACCATCGGATAAGCTACATCACCTTAGAAAGGATATTCCAGTCGGAGGGAGTTAAAATCATATCTGCTAACCAAATCAGAATGATCTCTTTTGTTTGGGCCAGACACTTTTGTCTTGCTCAGGAGAATCTTCTCGTATAAGAAGTAAAATTTTGGGATATAGTTATTTTTCCTCGTTTTCTGCATAAGGATAATAACTACATAGAAAATCAGGAAAGACGGCAGAGAATGAGAACAGAGAAAGAGTTCCTTAGCGATCAGAGAAATTTACGCCATTACTGCGAGAGATCTCAGACTGAGTAAAATCGTTTGGCGACAGCAAAATTGGTAAAGGTGTCATGGCCGAGAAGGAAGTTATTGGAAAATTAACGCTTCAAGTCAAAAAAAAAAAAAACTTCTCAAGTGAAGCGAATCGTCTAGCTTCAGAGAGAATGAAAAAATGTTGTCGGCCTCGAATGAGAGCGTTCTGTGGATGAAAGTATAATTAACCCTGTAACAGTCTAGCTGTTTTCCAATTTTATTAATAAAAATTTAAATTATTAATATAACAGAAATTTACTTCTCTTATTATTTTTATCAACATATAGGGAAATAAGCTACTGGAGTGATTCTCAACTACTGTAGGAGTGAATTTACCCCCTGGGGGTAAAAAATTACATGGCAGTGGGTAAATTTATCGAACCTAATGTATTAATTTTGTAATGCGCTATATCTAGTTAACCACACTTAATGGTAAGTCTAAAGACTTTTAGGGTTGACTCTAAGCGCTGCCTAGCGATTTTTTTTCCTCTTTTTTTTTTTTTTTTTTTAATTGGCAACCCTATCTGACAGTTTGCAAGTACCACACTTCAGTTGGTCTTTGTCACTGGTTGATGCAACGTTGAAACTCCACTCCTCACTCATTTTCTCATTTCTATTCGTCAATGCTGTGTCGGTGTTGTTTGATATGAGTGGACTGTAAATTTTCTTTATCAAAGTTTCTTTCGTGCAAAGCCTTAATATCATTTTTTTTTTCTATGCTTTTATGCCGGCTATGCATTTTTGTTTGGAGGTAAGGGAGTAAATGACTAAATACATCAAGCCGAGGGGGTAAAGGACAGAAAGGGAAGTTCTGAGGGAAAGTTACGATTGAGAAAAGTAAATAAATAAATAAATAAAGTAGAGAAAATAGTGCCAGAATTACGAGGCAAGTAAAGTATCATCAGGGTTTGGAGATAAAGAGTGGATGTTTAACTGAGTAAATGATTAACCTTCACTACGAGAGGTTCTGCCTGACGTGAACAAAATAATTAAATGGTAGCCAGAAAAAAAAGTCATTGATGTGCACAGGCCTATGGCGATTTCTTTTAATGCCTTTGGTCAGAGAGATTCTTCTTGGACTGAATAAAATCGTACAGGGGTAGCCAGACAACAGTAAAATCGTCACTGAAGTAGCGGGGTTTAAGAGAGGAAAAAATGAAGAACCTTCCCATTCAGACTGAGCTTGAGGGGAGAAAGAATAGAATGAACAGTGAGGCTTGTGACAGAGTTTGGCGTAAGGAAAAAAAGGATTGAGACGTAGGACCTAGACTGAACTTGGAGAAAAAAGTGTAAGGTTTGGGAGTTATAGTGAGTCTGGAGAAAGAAAAAAAACAAATAGTATGAGGAACTGGACTTAGATTTTACCGCAAGAAAAACAATGTGCGAGTCTGAATGAAAAAAAAAAAAAGGTATGTGTGTTCTGAAAGCTTTGTGAAAAATAATAGACTGAACTCTGAGCTTACGGTCCCATTCTTAGTAGAGAAATTATGATAATGTATCTGTGACTCCATCTTCTAACGGCCATTTGCAAAACCCATGATGAGTGTAAAGTGTGTTTTTAGCTTGCCTATCTCGTTTGCTGAGTGGAGTGTGAAGTGTGGTATGCAGATTGCCCACATTTCATACTCAACTGCTCCATAAAAAATTTCTCTCGTTGATTGCGTCCCTGAGTCGTGTTTGAATGATCGTCAGTAGAATGGTTAAAGTGGCCTGTAATTGTCCTGTGTAACCTATTTAGTAACAGACCAGGCCACTAATTCATTCAGTCCACTCCCGGTCCATTCAGGCCCTTCGCGTCGTTTCCGGTTCAGTCAGGTCAGTATAGGTCCACCCATGTCAATTCAAGTATTGCTATATCAGTCTTTTAACCCCTTTCACTATATTCTCAACACTTTTCAAGCAGGAGATGCTAAACATACCCTTAATTAGCCCCTTTAGGTCCTTCCAACGTGGTAAAAAATTCGTAAACTGATTAAAATGTAAAAATCCCATAGTAGTGAAGGGGTTAAGGACATTTTAGTAATTTCAGACCTACCTTGGATAACTTACGCTCATTTTTGACAGTCAAAGAACACTCAGATCAATTAGCTCAAATCCATTAAGGTATCAAATAGGTTAAAGTAAGAATTAGGTAAGTCAAGTCAGTTAAGGTCATTTCAAGGCCATTAAGGACCAAGTATGACCATTCAGCTCCAGGAAGATCCTTGCAAACTCTTAACATTCAGTCTCTTTCAGTCACATTAAGTCAGTCACATTAATCTAATCCCTTCAGTTCGAGGACATACAGTATTGTTGTATTTTGATCTTATCTCATGACAATTATAAACATCTTTTACCAGGCATTCATACTTCAGAAATTGCCGTTTTCAGAAAGAAACAAGTGCACCTCGCTTGATTACAATGTGGTCACCACCCTTGTCTGCTTCAGTACCAACACAAAAGCACTCAGAGAATGAAACACCCGCACCGTACAAACGGTCTAAAAATCCACCACACGATCAGTGAGCACCTGTGATTCTTGATCATGGTATTGAAAAATAAAATGTAAAATAATCGTGCAGGAGAGATGAACTGAATCACCGTCCTCACTTGATGTACTGTTAACGGCACGATTGATCATGCTTCGAAATTGATTGCCAGAGTCCTTGGACACGACTGAATCATGTGCAAGGGCTTAAGGCCTAAACTCTGACTCTGCTCTGCGTCTTGATCTTAGACTGATTTCGCTCATAATCGAATTAATCTTTACCTGATCCTTAAACCATCCACATAGTTTGGTTCAAACCAGAGTAAGAGAATCTAGGTTGACGTCGTCCTACGACCTTGACCTTTGACCTATTGTTCTGAAAGCATGTTGATTTAACGTTAACCTCGGCTAACCTTAAATCCTTCCATCAAGCTTCATTTACATCCAATCAGTACTAAATAAAAGGGTCGAACCTCTGACCTTGCTCTGTGACCTTTACCAACTGTTTTTAGAACTGAATTTCTTTACTCTTTCTCTGTTCCACAGGCGAGTCCCGCCAAACTTGGTCAGAATCGAATAAAAAATGAATTCAATTTGCCCTTGACCTATGAGAGTCATGGGCAGCCTTTCCGAGTCAGTGGACAATTATGATTATGGCATCGATCCGCGGGTCACGTGCCTCTGGAGTGATTCTAAATATGCTTTTATTATCAACCAGATGCACGCTATTATAAACTGACTGCCGTCTGTTTTACCAACTTACAGTAATATTATATTTTTTTATAAATAATAATACGTGATGGTCAGTACCATGTTCTATATTAAAGAAGTTTATTTGCACTGCGATGCATTGTGGATGGGACGGCACATCGCCTCGACTCGTAAAGAGAATATTAAGTAATGAATAACAACGTGACTCTTGATAATTCATTTTATAGTTAATGATTAGGAGCATATTTCTTTAAAAGAACACACACACAGATGTGCTGATAATATTTCTAGCATTTTCAATGAATTTTAGTATACAAGTATTGATTTAGTACCAAGTATATTAAGCGTCGTACCAAATGTACTTATGATAACTCAAAGCACCAGATCTCGTACGCCAGTACCAAAAAACGTTCCACTGAATACATTTTATCTGATAAGCAAACGAAAATTCATGTAATCAGCACACACCTAGACAGGCGGCTCGGAGGGTGCACAAGGGCCGCAGGTTGCCCGTGTCACACACATGATCTTTATCAACTAAAAATTAATCACCTATTCCAAAGATGGTTCTCTGTCATTATGCCAAATTTGGTGCAATTCCATGTCATAATTCTCCTGTAATACGAGTATGTTCACAGGCAGACAAAACGACAGACAAACCACACCAAGCATAAAATCCCTATCGAGCAGGTGTAACAATCTAGCAATGCCTTCACTGTAATGCATCCCACAACAACACCACATTTACTCACTCCATGAACCTCACTTTTATAACAGACAATCCCCGAACATACCCTAAACAATGATCTCCGGCAACGCACGACTGAAGAGGCCAGCTTCTTACAGTCCAGTGGGCTCAAGTCCAGATGAACCTGGGGTCAAAACAGCAACCACAAGAGTATGATTTTTTTTTTCCTTTGTATACCCTAAACTCGCTAAAATTGTCATCTTCCATCATCACTGCTAAGTTGTAACAAATAATAACTACTAAACAATAATACTAGTCACGAAGAAGTGGTATGGAAAGAATGTAGAGCCGTAACAGTCATTTTATGTCACCGAACTACGTGACCTAACCTGCGAAAGGAAAAAAATAGATCTGGGGTAAGTTAAGGTAAAAAGAGTATATCAGACGCTTCTACTTAGCTTAGGAGAGACGCCTCGCTGTGAAGGCTTTACATACAGTCTCGATCAAGCCCTTCACCACGAGATGTCACCCTTGAGCTGAAGAAACTGGTCTTGTCGGTACCCAGAATAATATAATAATTGATGGCACTGAGGTGAAGTTAACCTTTGGTCTTGAATCACCCCCTTTGGATTCTATTCGTACTGTTTTTTTATTTTAGTAAGTTCCACACACACACACACACACACACACACACACACACACACACACACACACAAAAGAGAGAGAGAAAAAACTATCCAGGGCATCAACATAGAACTGACATCTTTGTACTTATTCCAGTTTACACAAGGTGATATCCAGCTCATAGTCCATCATCCAGGGCTTGTACTATACATGTAAAAAAATAAAGGACATTACCACATAACACTGACCTCTAATCTTCTGTGCTCAAAATTTCCCAACTTCAGCAATTAAGAATGGACAAGCAAGAAACAAGAATATTCCGCCATGATGCATATTTGATAACTCTTCAGCCATAGCGCCTAAAATCCACACACACACACACACACACACACACAAAATCTGTCGACCTTGAGAGACTTTGAGAAACGGCTCCTTGCTAACCTTATTCACACCTTTATCGACAGAGTGGCACGGATACAAACTAACAACAACAACAACAACAACAACAACAACATTCTAATGCTTCCTGTGTTGGACAATAATAATAATAATAATAATAATAATAATAATAATAATAATAATAATAATAATAATAATAATAATAATAATAATAATAATGAACTCAGCATTTCACTCCTATCTCTCACTATGAACACTTGTGTGAGTAACATACAAATCTTTATCCTCGAACGATCTGTACCAAAATCGAGTAAATTCTCATCCGCTCTGACAATTTACGAGTCAAATACGTTGCAGATCGTATATGGCATTCATGACAAAACGCCGTACACTGTAATTTGACCTTAACCTGTGACCTTAATCTCTGACCAATCTGTGCCAATATCTAATCACTTCTTTTCAGACCAATACACAATTTATCTTTTCCCACAGTGGATTAGGTATTCATGACTAATTTTGTATATAGAAAGGTACACTATCACAACTGCTGCGTCTTCGGGGGCGTTAATAATTGCTAGTGCCAAGCGGGAAAACAGGCCGCCCACAGCCAGACGCATTCACCATTCAAGCCTTCCACCAGACTGGGGGAAGAGAAGCCACATCTGACCCGACAGGAATAGCATCAGTGAAAGAATTACACACCGGCAGGTAAGGGCAAGCAGGGATCTTCTTCAGGTACAAAACTAAGGTCCGTATTCTTGTTAGCTCAGGACTCTACCTTGCACCTCTTCCTTGGTGATTTATTTTTGGCTATGACCATTTAATATCCTTTTTGTACGTTGTTTATTCAGCGTATAGCAATATTAGAAGGATTTATGCAACACAGAATAGGACAGGAAACTTTAATTATAAAAATAAGTCGCTAATGAAAAGGTGTTAGGGACCTTCCTTACCCGACGATAATGCCGGCCTATAAGAGTTTTCAGGTCGGGTCGAAACTTGTATTTTCAAAACAAAAAACAAAAGAAAAAATCAACGGGGCAATGTGGAGAGAATGGAGAATGAGAGACTGACTAGGAGAGAGTACTTGAGTGAGGTGGAGGGCGGGACTGTAAAGGTGAGACGGAGGACGAAGTGGAGGGATTTGGTGGAGAGGCATTTAAGTGATGGGGTGTGTGGGTTGGAGAAAGGGCAGCATGATGGCGGAGGACGGAATGACGTGGAAGCGATTCATCTGTGACAACCCCTTTTGGGAATAAGGTGTCTGGTGAAAGTTAGATAAACAGTTAAAAAGACAGATAGAAATATAGATAGACAGATAGACAGACCTAGTAAGTTGCTCATTTGAACACCGCTCGGTATTGTGGAATTAAGAAGCAAGAAAGTCAAGGTCCTGCTGGAGTCGAGAAAATCAAGTCTCAATTAGTTAGACCCGAAATTCAACAACACAAACGTCCATAGTAACCCTTTAACCCAATGACGCATTCCACACTTTACTCTTGTCCCCTCCATACAGATTTACCCAACTGGAGATATTTTTGAGCAGGAAGAGTTTGATGCAGCTGCCACTAACGCCTTCACTACTGGGGTGCTCTCCAGAACTAAACAAACTCGTCTGGAAGCGGCAAGTATTAAACTACAAAGAGACGTCATCGGACTGACGGGGTTACAACTAAGTGCAGGAAGGTGTAAGCAACCCCCAAAATTTCCACGATCATCAATGGACCATGTGTTTCCTAAATGTGATTAGCCTGCATCCCACATTACACGATGCAGCCAGCAGTGATATATTCCAGCCTTGTTACCCGTCCCCGCCCCGGAGGGGCTCGGGGACAGGTATTGTTTTCACTCGGTTTGTCTGGTTGTCTGTCTGTCTGTTAATAATTTTACGCGAAAACTACTGGTGCGATTTTGACTAAAATTACAGAGATGATGAGATATGACCTTCTGATCACCTGACTAAATTTCGGGCCAAACTGAGCCAAGGCCCAGGATGTAGGCCCAAAAAAAAAAAAGTTTAAAAAATCGTTTTTTCGCCATAACTCCTTTCAAATCGTCATATCGACATGAAAATAAAACCTGAAGGTGCATCTTTCAAATCTGCATCCTATAACATGTCTCATCACATCAGGGGGTCACCCCCCAGTTAGCGGTAGGGGGGTCAGTGGCCCGTGGGTCGGGCTTAAAATGTCAAATGGGCATAAAATCGTCAATTCTCATCCGATTTACTTCAAATCTGATATGTGACATCTTTGACTAGACATCCTGTTGTGTTTATACGTCAGCACTAAAATGACTGCCGGGGACATATTTGCTGTGTCTTGGCACCGCTTCTTGTTTCGTACTTCAGTGATTACTGTAAAAAATATTAGGATTTTGTTTTTTCCACATTTCGATTTGATATGTATATAATGCCTTCAACACAGCTACGTCGTTTTACAGTTTATGGTTTGTCTCTCCAACTGGTTTTTATTGAAGGAGGGAAAGATCTCTAGTACTGAACAGGTAAAGGAAATTTTTATCTAGCCCTTCCAGTTCCTAATTTCTCTCTTAACCTGATTATAGTTGCTTCCAGGTAGCAAAAAAAAGAAAAAGAAAAAAAGTACTCCTTGTCCGACTGAAATGCTTTAGCCACATCCAAACAGCTGAGCATCATCAGATCCAACCCTACACATAATCACACCCTGCCAAGCCAAACTCAGCCGGATACACCCTCGACCCACCTCAACATTTAACCCATTGAATCCGATGACATACTTTTCGCCGTAATCAAGCCACCAAAAGGCGATTGTACTCAGCTTAAGGGAGGTAATTAAACTGTTCTGATGATCTGATGATGTCTATTAAATCCACACCCACCCACTCCGGTTCCAAAATTCTCTCAGGCTGAACGTCATAGTCTGGAAGTAGCAAAAATCAAGTGGAAAAATTATGCTATCAGAGCCACACCCAGGGCCGACCAAATTAATCAAACCCAACCCTAGCAAACCCCGCCTCGGCACGAACTGAACCCATCCCAACATCTAAAAGGGCAAGGGAAAATAAAAAGAAGACTTAAGAGAGTGCACAGGTCAAGGTGTGTGCAATCTGTTCACTGGCCACACTCTGAATTTCGTAGATAGATTAGAGAGAAATGCAGAGATGGAGAAAGAGAAGGAAGATGAAGATGACGGTGAGGAGGAGAAGGAAGAGGAGGAGGAGAAGGAAAAGGAGGGGGAAGAGGAGGAGAGAATGGAGGAGGAGGAGGCGGAAGAGGAGATTTATTATTGCAAGAAAAATTGAGTGATGGGGAAGGTAAGGAGAGGACGTCAAAAAAGCGTTGCCACAAAAGTACTGTAGCTAGAAAAAAGAGAAGGAGAAGGAGAAGGAGAAGGAGGAGGAGGAGAAGGATATCACGGTGTGTGCAATCTATTCTCTGGGCACACTAAGTTTCGTCTTCTTTTTTAGGCAGACACACCAATACTTCAATTTAGAGAGACAGTCTGTATATTTTAAATCAAGAAGGTAGGTAAGCAGAGAGCAGATAAACAGATTGCCTGAAAAGCAGAGAAGTTACAGAGGAGGGAAGAGGAGATGGAGCAGGAAAGGGTGAAGAAAGAGGAGGAGGAGGAGGAGAAGGAAGAGAAAATGGAAAACGTGTGAGAGAAGGAGAATACGGATAAGGGAGAAACCAAGAGTAGAAGGAATAAGAAGAGACAAGGAAAGTGTTCTAATTAGGTATAGTTAGCTTTCCACCGCCTCTCAGCGATGACGTCTTTATTCTGTCATTGCGACCACCGGCTGAGTTTATTCAGATTAAGAAGGATATCTTAGCCAGAGGGGTCTAGGAACTATGTCCACTGATCATTATGATTAATTAGTGATAGCCAGATGAATTTATTCTGTTCGGGGGGAAAGGGGGCTCTCGTGGTGAAGAAGCTGAAGTACGAGTTATAATTCATCTTCAGATGCTGAAAAGCTTTTCAACGTGTCATTTTATCTCTGACATGAATATGTAATTAAGTTAGGGAACGAGTTGTAGGTAAGTAAGTCTCCAAGTTGTAGTGCACGAATTTCCTCAAATAATTTTGATCCGAGTTTAACCAAACGTGGTTAAAGAGTTGAGGTCCAGCCAAGGGACTGGCATATTGTATTTGAGAACACTATGTCCAAAGTCAAGGTCACATGGCAAGGTCAACTTAAACAGCTTTTATATTAGTCAGACCAAACGTAGTGAACTGGGTCAGGGAAGGACAGATACGAAGGGATTTTGTTTTGAAAACAATTGTCACAGGGTAATAGGGTAAGGTCAAAGATCGACCTGTGTTGCAGTGTGTTAGTATTTACCTGATCTGGATCTGATTGTCTGCAGTGGTAGCCTGAGTTTCTGTCCAAGAATTAAAACTACTAGGATAATTAGAGAAAACGATACGGAAAGAAGACGGAAAGAGAGTTTACTAGGAGGATAAAGAAACTATATACACATAGTCCCTTACTCCGAGGAAGCTCTCAAAAACTGGATGCTAACTTCCATTTCTAGGAAGAAAACTAAAACCAACACCGTATTCAATGGGATAATGGACTACTTCTAACCCTTCAGTCCATAGGGTTTCTTTCTGCGGAATAAAACCTTCAGGCGACAGCAAGAGTGACATACAAAGGACGTATCGTACTTAAGGGACTGACGATAAGTAACGAGTTAGTATTTTCAGCTCTTAAATTTCACATATAGTAATTAATTTCCTGCCTTCCTTGAATGTAAAAAAGTAATCGCTATCTTACTTACGGCTGTAAAAAAAAAAAATCTAATATGTTCCAAACAGATCTAAGCAAGTATAGAGTGACTTTAATAGACATTATTAGTCAAGAAAAACTACACATCCATATCAAATTTCAAAACTCATTTTCTTTTTGTAGAAACGCCAGCCCTTAATCATGCCAGCCACGTTAGAGGAACATCAAGCAAAGTTCAAAGAGAATGTTAGCCAGTGGAACAGTAGGACGAAAAGGCAGAAGCATGATAAGAAAAAGCAAAATAAAAAAGGAAAGTGAATGAACGAATGTATAATGTATGATCAGAGTTAGGAGACAATGCGATCACATGAGAGAGAGAGAGAG
>JAGKTI010022985.1:0-15008 GCA_018397915.1 Birgus latro
TTTTTTTTTTTACGAATAACTACATACTGAATAGCCCCGGCAATATGTGTCAGGCCTCAGGAAGTTATTCTTGGGCTGCATTTGAGTAAGAAAATGCTGTATCAGTATGGATCTAATTCCCTGCAGTTAGGGAGTTAGAATTACTGATGTTTTTCGGGGTGAATCATGAAGGAGATAATTTTTCGCGTAGAGGTTCATCAGCAAGTATGGTTTCGTAATGGCAAAGAATCGGACTCATGTTGATATGGCATTAATTACTGAAAATTAGGCCGAGCATGTTCTCCCAAAATATGGCATACTCTCTTAGGACACATCATAACACCTCTTAAATAACCATGCCAGTTTCCCCCTAAATTGACCCAGTTTTTCCCCCTTTTGCAGCTTATTTCACATAGCTCATTGGCGAAAAAATATAATACTGCGGCCCAACATTGTTTCCCTACCACTTTTTCCTGACTAGCATCATGATCTAGTGTTCATACTTACAAATGGACATTCGAGGTGAAGAGCTTGCAGTAGTAGGTCCAGTTGAGTTAAAAGGAGTAGCCTATTATTTACGACCCTGAATATGCAGAATCAGTTGGCCTGTGTGATTAACTTAGCCATTTTTTTAAACCTTTATTCTTCTTATTTGTGAGGGAGCGAACAGCGCCTAATATCTAGTCTTGAATATAATCACATAAACAGTATATGCTATAACCTGCCTTATTACCAGCCGACATGTCGCTCCACCAATAAATTAGTATCTGATTAGCCTGTTGAGTCAAATGGTCAGTTATATCCTTTCTTCATGCTAATTCCATACGATTTTTTTCAGATAACTAAAGACTTCTGGTAGCAAAGGAGTTAATATAAGCTACATCTTTCTCCTCCAGTTTTGAAAGACTTTCCAGAGTTTGATAAGACTGTTTGAAGATAGCGAAAATAAAAGAGTTCTCAAATTCAAACTGTTAACACCATCGAATGTCAGGATTTGTGTACATCTATAATTCGTCCGCCTTAACGTGGCGAAGATTTTCGTCCTTTTCGCCGCTTATATTCCGCAGTTCTGTGACAAAAATGGACAATATTGTTCCTCTGCATCCTTTCTGTACTACTTATTCGTCACAAGCACCATACTTTGTGTTAACCTCTTGTTTCAGCCCAGCACTCTACTGTACATGGAGAGCTGGCAAAATTAAATAAAGTTAAACTCGGCAATATATATGCACGTCATACTACGCCTCACCGAGTCCCTGCGCCAATGAAGACCCAATAACTAATTAATTTCACCAGTCGTCCAGAAAGTTTATCCGGCAGCCCTTGGGATATTCTCCGAGCCTGGAACTACGGTGATAACAGATGTATGCGAGGGTCCCTGATGCGTGTCCTTAGAAGCAACATTTATTCCGCATTTTTCCCCCTGGATTTCAAGACTTGCAGCAACTTTTCGCTCTACCTGGAAAACACCAATTTAAGTTTTAATTAGTTTTCTCATTTCGGTCGAGGAATTTCGAGCCCCAGGTAAAGTGTCCGTGGAAGGGGGAAGGGGAAAGAGACAGGGAGAAAAAGGGGTGGAGGAAGGGAGAGGGGAGAGGAAGGTTGGGGTGGCCTAGTGGGTGGATGGGTGAGTAGGAAGGCAGTGTGTTGTGGGGCTGTTGCAACTGGTGGTCGAATTTTTTTTCCCGAGATATTAAGTTGTTGCTCCTTCCCTGCGGCTCGACATATGCTGGAAATAGAGTTGACTTCTTCAGTAACTATGAGGTGAGCTTCTCGTTCTACTCGGCCTTACGTAGGTCCCGTTTAATATTGCGGTCTAGAGTTTAGTTTTCCCTTACTAGGATCGTAATAAAGTCAAGCTACGTTAATAAGAAAAAAAGGTGATTTTTATTTTTATATTCTCTTCCGTGTTGGGGGTGGCACATCTCACTGTTCGCTGAAATTTAAAAAGTCTATGCACCTCTCTATGTTTCCATGTTGTGAAAGTAGAGCTGAATCTTCTTATTAGTATGAAGTGTTTGACAGATTCTCTTCAATTGTTCGTAATTCTTCACTATAATATAACGTATTTTTATTACTACGCCTACATATTTACTCAGTGTTGAAATAGTCAAGTTGCTTTTCAGTGGAACAGAGTGACTTTTTTTTTTCAAAGTTATCTCGACACTGTGGCTCAGAATAAAAGTGTCTGTGCTCTTATGCAGTTACCATGACCTGTCCTAGAGTAAGCTAGCTTTACTATATGAAGAATAAACTATTATCCCTTTATACAGTATTCATTATTGTACTTTATTATCAAAGGAACTGTAAAGGTGAGTTTCCTTAATATTTATGAAGTAGCTCTCATATTCTCTTCGATATTGTAAGGAACACTCATTTTCCTTACTGTTTTATAAGGAACTTGTGTCCCTATAAAGCGTATCGTACGTCCTGACATACTCGTATTCTGATAAGTGAAGAGTGTTACCTTATGTTTAGAATGGACTTCCTTTCATATTGTCTTCGTTGCTGTAAATCGTAGTTTGAATTATATGCAAAATCTGAAGGGCTTGTGTTCCTAGACAGGCATTTTGTCATTCTGTGGAAACAAATCAGTGCCACATTATGTGTGAAGATCAGACATAGTATTTTGTGTGTGTGTAAGTAATGTGAAAGCAAATGTTGATGGTTGTATGGCCTAGTGTAAGGGGTAGGCTTAATGTGAATTTTGTGTCACTGTACGATGATACTTTGAGTATGAATGAGCTGAAGAGTAAGTGTGAATTGAGTATGAATGCGATAATGTTTTGTGGATATAGTGTGAGCAATGTTTGATTTTACAGTGAGGGTAAGTGAGCCTATGTATAAGTCTCTAAAAATTCTGTGAAACTGACGTTAGCGTTCAGTGGGCCTGGAGTGAGTGCGATGCAGTTTGAATGCATATGCTGAGTAAATATGAAAGCGATTTTGACGTTGTGTGAGTCACGTGTGTCTGTGGATCAGCTGTGAATATTTTGTGTGCATGAGCCTACTACAACTGTAGGTGGAAAGTAAACATCATTGCAATGCTAATGTTGTATGAAACTTGTGTGTGCGTGTGTGTGTGTGTGTGTGTGTGACTGAGGCGAAGATGCAGTGTGAGTGTAACGATTGGGTGGCGCAAGTGTGAGAATGATTCAATAATTCATCCACTTGAACTTGGTGGAGATTTTGGTCCTTTTGTAGCCTATTTCCTGCAGATTGTGTCAAAATGAAACAACAGTACGGCGTTGCATCCTCTCCACTACACATCTTCGCGATTGGCACCATATTCTAATGCTAATCTCATATTATAGCTCAGCATTCAAGATGGTGAGATGGCAGATTTGCGCCTAGTTGAAACGAAGAGAATATGGGATCAGTGTAAGATAGTATAGTTGATCCCTTCAGTCCGACGACATATTCTATATTCTTGTTTCCTGACGATTTTGACTTAGTATACTGTAAGTTCGAACTGGATGGGTTATTGTGTAGCAAATAGGTGGTTGTGTCGACCTATAGTGGGTGTGGAGCTTATGTGAGTGTGGGTGTGCGTGCAGTATGGTTGTAAAAAAAATATATATATTCATGTGATGGAGGGGGATGTGAGCGGAGTATGATGTGAGTGTGATGCTAGTGTGAGAGTGAAAGTGATGCCAGTACAAGCCTAGGGTGAATGTAAGGTTATTGTGGTTAGTGTGGGATGTGTATGAAGCTTGTATGAGTAAGGGTGCTGCCAGTGTGAGTGTGAAAGTCGGTGTGGGGTAGAGCGTGAAGCTAGTGTGACTGAGGGTTCTGCTGGTATGAGTGTATGAGTGAATGTGGGGTGGTGTGGAGATGAGTGTGTGGGTAAGAGTAGGGTGTTATGGAAGTAAGGGTGAGTGAGTGGTGTGTAGGTAAGTGTACTGGAGTGTTTTGTGGTGTGGAGATGAGTATGTGGGTGAGAGTGCGGTGGTGTGGGGGTGAGTGTGAGAGTGAGTGTGGAGTGTTGTGGAAGTGAGTGTGATTGGTGTGTAGGTGAGTGTACTGGAGTGTTGGATGGTGTGGAGGTGAGTGTGTGGGTGAGTGTGGGGTGGTGTAGGAGTGACTATGTGTGAGACTGTGTGAGTGTGTTGCAGTGTGTGTAAGTGTGTGAACTGTTGTGGGAGTGAGTGTGTGGGTGAGTGTGGGAGAGGACGGTCGAGTATGATGGGGTGTGTGGATGAGTGTGGGGTGGTGTGCAGAGTGAGGGTGCTCGAGGAAGCGGATGGTCTGGCCAAATATACGATAAGCGTAATGTGAGTCCTCATTAAGCCTTCATCAATATCATCCAGCTGCCTCAGACCCCCCTTCCCACCCTTAAGAAGACGAGCCACTTCAAGGCATATTCAGACCCAGGAGAGTATCAGAGGCGGAAATAGAATATGCTTTTATTATTTTTTCTTTTGCTTATTAGTTATATATCGTGTAATGTGTGTGTGTGTGTGTGTGTGTGTGTCTTTCTGTCTGTCTGTCTTTTTTCCCCTTTCTTATTCTACCCGTGTCTAATCTCCTTCCTTCTTACTTCTCCCTTTCTTGCCTCTCGCTTTGAATACTTTTTTTTTTTCATCTCGCGTCTCTACACTGAGTGACAAACCTAGTACAGTAGCTTCTTGTGATCCAGGAAATCATTTACAACTCTGGGTGGTAACCACATGACCAAATTGCGGGGTGAAGTGAAGCCTTCTATTGTGTCCCTGTTAACAACATGGAGAGACGCAAATGCGGCATCCATTCAGGAACCAAACCACACTATTCCCCACGTCTTGCTGTGGCGAGGTGGTGTCAGTCGCTAGAGGTCATTGGTTTACTGCACGGGACGACCCAGCAGATGTGGTTGTTTTCCAGCGGTTGATGAGTCTACTTGGTAGGACAGACTGGAGTTGTTCATCACCAACAGGCAACAACAACAACTGTCTTCCCCCCTTCACCCACCTCTCACCTCGTTCCCTCACTCCATCTCTTTCTCTCTCCTGCTCTTCCCTCACTCTATCTCCTCTCTTTGGCTCCTCCCTTCTCTCTTTCCTCCTCCTTCCCTCTCTGTCTTCCCTGTCCTCCCTCCTTTCACATTCTCTCTCCTCCCTCTCCTTGCTTCCCCTTCTCTCTTCTGAACCTGTTTCTCTCCTTAGCTCTTCCCCCATTCTACCGTCTTCTCCTTTTGGCTCCTTCCCGCTCTCTCCTTCCTCCTCCTTTTCACTGTCTTCCCCCTTCACTCTCCTCTCCTCTCAATCCATCCCTTCACCTCATTCTCTCCATTGCTCTTCCTTCACTTATGCTTCTTCCCTCCCTCCCCTTACCTCTTCCTCTGTCCTCTCCCCCCCCCCTCAGCTTTCGCCTCCATATTATCGAGCCCTGCTGAGCGTGTCACCTAAGCTGCTTTTAATAACTACTGCAACTCTGATGATGATGATACGCCGCCACACGTAACTCCAGCACTCTACCCCAACACCAAAGGGCCGACTAACTTCGAGCATATTGCATTAGTTGTAGCTAATCACCTTATCCCCTGAGAAACTCGGGTACACTACAGATGATTATGTTCCGTTGAGCGTTAGTAATATGAGCCTCAGAGTCTTGATCATTTGTTCTCAGTTGTGGTAGTAGTAGAATTAGTAGTAGTAGTAGTAGTGATAGTGGTGGTGGTGGGTGATGGTGGTGGTAGTGGTGGTGGTGGTAGCCGTCGTCGTCGTCGTCGTCGTCCTAACAGTAGTTGCAACGCTAGGCTCATTTGGACGTGAAAGCGTTGGACTGCAGACTGAAGCTGCGCGTCCCCTGAGGTCCACCATGCTCCTCTCGCCAGATAGGGAGGGAACTGACGGATGTTTGCATAGCCGCGCCGAGGAGCAGCCCGCTTATATTGATGCCATCGCGCGAAGGCGTCCTTCTCCAGCACCGATAGAGGAGCCTGGAGGCATATTTGTCGCGACCGCCCTACGTCGGGTTGGGAGCTAGGAGTTTGGCAAAAAAAAAAAAAAAATAGGACTCATAAACGCTGCTTCATACCAGGTGAATGATATACTCGTACATTACGCTGGCGTTGTTTTTATGCATTAGTTCTTCATTTCAATGCAGCCGGCTCACTTTAACCTGGCGGAGATTTTCGCCCATTTCCATCCTATTTCCGGTAACCCGGTGGCAGAGTAATCTCGTACTATGGTTCTGCATCCTTCCGTAACACTTCTTCGTGACGAGCTCTTATTCCAGTGTTAAACTCTTGTTGCAACTCGACATGAAAGAAGGAGCGATGGTAATTTTACGACTAGATAAAGTGAAGAGAGCAAACTAAACACTTCTCTTATGGCATCCTATCTTGAGGTCACTTTCCTGAGAAAAAGATATATTCTTAGGTTTTTCTTCTATTATCTTTTACTATATTGTGAACTTCTGTGGCGTGTATATTATTGCCTACTCTGTGACTCATGTTCCCCCCTGTTCTCCATGTTATGCTGTTGTTCTCTTGTGGTAATGTTGTGTTCTATTACGAGAGTTTCAGGGCGGGGTGTGTTGACCGTGTGGGTGGGTGTGGCCAAGTTTGCTATTGTTGTGAACGGCCTTCCTCCCCCACCCCCTGCCCGCTCCCTGTCAGCATCCACCCCTCCTTCTCCCACACACCATCTTTCTCCTTTCCTCACACTCCCTCCCCTCCCCCATCTCCTTCACATACCATCCCCTCTCACAAATCTCACCCACCCAACTCTCTCCCTACCTTCCCCTTTCTCTTCTTCTCCCCCAACCTCACTCACACACCCCACACTCCTCTGTCTCTTCTCCCTCCCCTCCCTCCCCACTCTCATACTTCCCTCTCCCCTTCCCTCTGCTTCCCTGGCACCCCCTCTCTCCCTCTCCTCTCACCCACCAATCCCACCAGCCCTCCACTTTCCCTTATCCTCCCTTCTCACAGCTCCTCTTATCCCCTCCTGCCCTTCCCTTCTCCCCTTTCCCTGGTTCCCCTTGCTTACTCTGCCATCAGACTTTACCATCCCGTAGGCTAGAAAGGAAAAGTGATGCTGTACGGAATTTCGTCAAGAAAGTAATGTTTCCTTTATTAGTAGGGCAAATCTTCGTTGTAAACCTCCTTTTTTAAAATATTTTTCTTAAACTATTCTGTTCCCTCTCCCTATCCACCCAAAGGAAGATGCTGGATTGCAGAATAAGGCAACTTCAACCTGCTAGTTCAGTAGGTTCACGTTACAAATGAGACTGAGATTGTTACTACTACTTCTGCTGTTGCTACTGCTAATACACATAGTAGTAGTAATGATAATAATATCTAGCTACCTATTCTTATTGTGTAACCCCAATAAAGAAGCTTCGCCTTATGGTAGATAAGCTATGTGTAATCTAAACAAGATCTGAGGACTCTAAGGTAACCCCTTGTGTAACATCAAGATCTGAAGACAAAGGCGTCGAAAAACGCATGTGTACATTCTGCGTTTGTCTCAATAACTGGCTAAATGTATGCTCAACTCTAACAATATTCCTTTAGATTATAAGAGTGACAGCAGCTATAAATGTGGAGAGTTACAGCTTTAAGGCTTTTGTGGTTTTCTCTAAAACGTGCTGCAAAGAAAAAAAAAACAGAGGAGATTTGAATTCGGTGCTTCCCACTTGGCTAAATGGCAAATAGTAAGGCCAAATTATTCAGCGAACATTTTTATCATAGGATTTTCAACCAAATAGCTGTATCTCAATTAGTTTTTGAGATATTTCAATTTCAAGTAGCCTACGTAATTTTTAGAATAAAAATGAGCATATCACCTTCAAAAATAGGTCAAGGTCATTTATATTCGTCACAAGGACTTGAGTTATCCTAGGATACCTTCATGTTTAATATCATCAAGATTGAAGATAAAATGTGAAAAGAAAAATAACAATACCGGATAACATAATATACGAAAACAAAAAGATTCCTATACCGTAATAATAATAATATTAATAAAAATAATAATAATTTTAAGTATAATAATAGTAATAATAGTAGTAGTAGTAGTGAACCCCTCTTTAATATGAAGAATTATATCCCCCCCCCGCGAAGAAAGGCAAGGACAGCAAGAGTCTGTGATAAGTCTGTCGGATGCTCAAGAAATTTCTTTCATTAATTTTAATAACGGATTTGGAATATTATTTTTCAAGACTGACCGTTGTAAAAGCTATCTTGTGAACAAAGAGAGTGTTAATGGTTTTAGGACACGACTGAAAGCCTTTGTTGGCAAAAATGATAACTCTCCCTCTGTCTGTCTGTCTGTCTCTCTCTCTCTCCACTTTATTTTTAGTCAGTCTGAAATTGCACAACCTAACCACTGCAATCATCGGCATCCCAAGGTAATCTGCTGCAGTAAAAATCTCTCCAACAACAACAACAACTTCGTGCTTAAATAATCCACATAAAAATAAATCTGGCAATTCTTTTTCGTCTGTACTTTCCCGAGGCTTGTACTTTGGCTTGTTATCATTAATTACTGGGAACTTTCAATATCGACAGGCAAATACTTGAGAAGAAAAATTGAGGGCCTACGTGTTTCCGTGTTTTGTTGTGAGTGAGAGTGAGGGGCGTTAGGGTGGTGAGAAGGGGAGATGGAGGGGAGGAGAAGACAGGTAGGAATGGAGGGAAGGAAAGAAAGGGAAGGATGTAGGAAGAGCAGGGAAGGATGCGGGGAGAGGAGAGGGAAGGCTGTAGGGAAAGGAGAGGATTCGATGGAAAGAGGTGAGAGGAGATCGGATTTTGGGTGAGGGGGATAGAAAGAAATGGTGATCGTGAAGGGGAGGGTATGGATGGTGAATGGAGGAAGGGAGGGAACGGGGAGACGGTGTGATGGAGGGATGGGAGGAGGCAGCGAGATAGATTGGAGGGGGAGGATGAATGGAAGGTAGGGAGAAGATAAATAGAATGATTGAGGCGAGGTAAGGGTTCATTGAAGGAAGGGGAGGAGAGAGACTGGTGGAGAGAGGGAGGGATGGAGGAAGGAGGGGACAGGAAGGGATGGAGGGAGAGAGGAAAGGTCAAGGTTGGATAGTAGAAAGGTAAGCGAGGGATGGATGGTAAGGCGGGTAGGGGAGACATGAGGGGAAGAGAGAATATGTATGGATGAAGAAAAGGAAGATGGAGAGGCAAGATGGACAGAGCTTGGCTTTCAGGAGGTACTGTATGTCGAACTGGTCTGTTATTCCTGCTCTCTTTTCCTTGCTTGCTTTGGCCAGTAACCTGTTATATAAGTACGAAATGAGACACAGTTAAATGCTACAGTTAACCTACTTATTTTCTGCTTATACCCTCATGTTTTTATTATTTTGGAGGTATGTTTTATTTTCTCCTGTTTCAAAAATTCTAGAGAAATTAAGGATTCATTTAAACCACCTGTGATCGGAATACTCTACTCCAGCTAACGTCAGACAGTTGCCAATCACAGGAGCTTCAAAGTGTTTAAAACCAGCCAGGTGTCACATCCTGAGTCCATCAACACTGCAGCTGCTCGAATGTTGGTAGCCTTTATTTTTTTTTTTTTTTGTATCATAGAAGGACGTACGGTAGTATGTATTAATACTATATTAGTCTTAAAATAACAAAACCAATTGTGGATGATACGGATGGAACTGTTTCATCAAGAGCAACATGTTGATTGCCATGTTCTTTTATTTTAATAAATAATTTCTCTCTGTAAAATTACCTGGGAAAATGTTGATGTAACAGTCAGCTTACAATAAGTGCAGTTTGCGGGCAGCTTCATTTTAACTGATAATAGACGACGCTAAGTAATATATGGTTGTTTCAGCACTACAGCTTGTATGCGCGGCCGAGGGAAATGTATGTCCACCTTTTTTTTTCAGGAAACCAGCAAACACTTTCACACTTACCGGCAACGCATGATGGACAGGTAACGGTCATGAAAAATTATCCTTGTTTCACGTCTTTGTTTGCATGTAGATACAGCTGAGAACATAAATATCGATTCACTTCATTGCGGTTAATAACGAGACAGTGAACAGTGACTTTCGAAACACAGTGATACAATATTTGGAGCCCAACATACTTTTCAGAATGTTAGGTAAGCGTTTTATTATTGTTCGACAAAAACAAAAAAATAATAACAATTTGTGTTATTGTCCGCTACTGTGCATTACCCAGGTTAGTACAGAACACTTTTAAAGGTGTAAAACGTTAAAGTTTTCTCGAATAAACGTCTGACTGCTATAATTTCCCTCAGTAAAGTCCTCTAGTTATAGCCGCCATTAAAGACTCAAGTGCGTCTCTGGCGGATAGAATGAGAGTGTGTGTCGGGATATTAATGACCCTTAAACCAGCAATGCATGATCTTTTACCTGTTATGTGAGTCTGAAATCCCCCAAGATTAATGCAGCAGACCCGTGTGGCATATATATTTTATTCGTCCTTTTTTCGAACAGTTTTCTTCAGTTAGGATAGACTTCTCAAGCTTCCTACATGAAACCACTTTCTTAAGCTGAATATAATCGTCCGAGTAGGAAGAATAAATGTGAAAAAGACTCTGATTCAGAGGTCAACCTAGCCTCGTAAATAGTAAGAGAGAACTTGTCAGTACCTACGACTAGCCCAGCGTTTCTCTGGTTTGATCAAGTGGAGAGAAAGGGGAATGAAAATAACAAAGAGAGTATGTGAGTGAGGAAGAGAGGGGCAGGGGAAGGGGGAGACCGAAAATGAGATCATGGGATGGGGTGGAAAGGTATATGAGTGAGGGTGGTGTGAGTTGGAGGAAGGGTAGCCTGATGGCGGGGACAGTGTGACATGGAGGTGATTCGGTTATGGCAACACCTTCCGAAATTAAGGCATCTAGTTAAAAATATATTAACAGATGGTTTCTTTGTGGCCCATATATTTTCCAAATAAACACCTCAAGGATCGGTAACTTTCCGTTCATTTCGTGAGAGAGAAAAAGATTTTAATTAAAACATTAGTAAGTTCCCTCGTTCCTTGTTCCCCAGCCACCCATAAAGAGGAGTTTCGGCTCGGTATTCCCAAAAGTTTGTGAGTTATGATACGCTTTATCAGTCACGGAATTTCTTAACAGCTCTAGATGCCGAACCAGCAGGTACTTCTCTAGCTTTTTTAACACTCTCAGGCTTCGAGGACACATTCTAAAATCAATAAAATCGTCTGGGATTTAGCTGGAATAGAATACATGAGTTATTCCGAAAAATAAGACGGTTAATGGTGATGATGTTTACACTCTCAGGCGTGTACTCATGCTTAGCTAACTCATTTCGGTTACGTGTTTTGAGTTTTCTTGTTGTCATCTCCAGACGATTACATCTGCCCTCGGATGGATTTTTCGAAACAGAGAGGCAACATATAACCTCCATAACCCGTTCACAAAAAGATATTTCCCTTAGGCTAGATAAAAGCGCCTGATGCTGGCCCGAAAAAAATATTAACCACGTACTCCAAGTAAATGAGTTAAAGTTGTCAGATGTTAGCCAGAATAAGATGCTAGAGCTCTCGCTACCATGCGAAGGTTAACTTCATCCCTGACCTCACTGACCGCACTGTCTTTAGCAAAATATTCGTACTGAACCTCGGCAAAACAAAACTTCTCATGGAAAGGCTTAGCTTCACCCAACAACGCTGACTTAAGATGGGTTGCCACATTAGTCGTCGTTCATACTGAGGAGATGAGATTTCTTTCGTTTCTTCCTCAGGACGTTATTATTCTTTTCACTACTACTGAGGAGATTATTCTTTCTTTTCGAGGACATGAGTCTTCGTCGTCTTATTTTTTTTTTTACCGAGGAAATTCTTTCATACATACTTGACGTTAATCATTTTTTTTTTATGTTACTGAAGACGTGAAGCAGCCTTCAGCTTTTTCTCATTAGCACACGGTTCATTTCCGCTTCTCACTGAGGGCATGATTCTTCTTTTGCTTTTACTAAGGGCACAGTTTTATCGTTTCTTACTGAGGTTATCAGTCTTCTTTTCTATTTAATGCAATGATTCTTTGTGTGGATGTGATTTTTCTTTTTCTTCTTACTGAGGAAAGCCACAGAAAGGACCATACGTCACAGTACCTCCATAACAGCAACAGGAAACGACGATGACAAAGACAGGGAAACAGAAAAGTAATTGAAACCCGATGCTGTGTTTATCTTCTGCGTGCCTTGGTTCCGCCCTCTGATGGAGGCATTTATAGGAGGCACCAGGCAGAGGGGAGGCAGGAAGGGCAGGGAGTGGTAGGAAGGTGAGTGAGGCAGAATGAGGGAAGGAAAGGTAGGCAGGTGGATGAGGTAGGAAGCTGGGTCAGGCTTGCCAGAAAGACAAGCAGTGGAGAGGCAGGAAGGTTGGTGAGGCATAGGGAAGTTAGGAACTTAGCTGAGGCAGAAGGAAAGCAGAAAAAGCAAGCAGTGAGAAGGCAAGAGAGTTGGTGAGCTAAGTGCGTAAAGAAGAACGGTTGCTGTTTAACCTTAATCTATTTTGGCAAACAGACCCGTTAACCAAAGGTAAGCAATTTCCGTCCTACAGGTATAGTACAGAAAATAACCGTGTAGGGCACCGGTTCCCCTTGCAGTAGACACTGTTTCGCTAAGGTCGAACCAGGGTCCTTCCCCACGGCAAGGTCCAGGGAAATATGAAGATGTTTGGCTCCTGCATGGCCACAGATGCTTTTCTCCATCCAGGGTACACCGCACCACCACACGTAGGTTCCTCGTCAGCTCCAGGGAAGGTGCATAAACAAGAAGTGATTGAGGCAGAGGGAGGCCAGAAAGACAAACAGGAAAGGGTGGTGGGTGAGGGAGAAAGGAGGCAGGGAAGGCAATAAGGTGGGTGAAGCAGGAATATGAATAAGAGGTGGATGAGGTAGAGGGGAGGCAGGAAAAGCAGGCAGGTGGATGAGGCAGGTGTACGAATAAGGAATGGGTGAAGCAGGAAAGGTAGGTAGTGGAAAGGCAGGGACTTTGTTGAGGCAGGTGTAAAATAAGGCGAGAATGGAAAAGGAAGAACCCTAGAGGATAGAATGGTGTGCGGAAGGGATGCAAGCGGATGAGGCAGTGGAGAGGCAGAAAAGGCAGGCAGTGGAGAGTCTGGAAAGGCAGGCAGTGGCATGGTATAAACGGTGGGTGAGGCAGGTATATGAATAAGATATTACCAATAAACACATGTGTGAAATATCAGACCAAAGGAGGGACGGGAAGAGGGCAAGATAGGAGGGAATGGAGTGGAAGAGGCAAAGATAGACACTGAGTAAATATTTGTTTTCTGTTTATCTGTGTATAGCAAACTATGTGTATCTATCAATATATAGAGAGAGAGTGAGAGAGAAAGAGCGCGCGCGCGCACACACACACACACACACACACACACACACACACACACACACACACACTCACGGGTGATGTTGATGGTCGCCAGGGAAAGTGCACCCGAGGAGAAAGGAGTGATTGAGGCATTTAGGAGGAAGGAAGAGAGAGAGAAGGAGGGTGCAAGAGAGAGGGGGATGTAGAGGTGGATAGAGGGGGACAGGTAACGGAGGAGCAGCAGGGAGGGAGAGATAACTGAGGAAAAGGGATAGGTAGGAGGGAGAGAGAGGGAAATAATTGCGGAAGAGCGACAGGAAGGAGGGAAAAAGAAGGAAGTAAAGCAAGGCAAGAAGGAGAGTATGAGACCATAGAGCGAAGGAAGGATGAGAGACAGACAGACAGAGATGGAGTGAGAAGGAACACTATGGTAACTGGGGGAGAGGAAGGTGAGAAGGCGGTGGTGTGATGAAGGCAGTTTGGAGAAGGATGGAGAAAAAATGACAGGGAGGGAGGAAAGGGGAGATAGATGGAGAAAAATTGGAATGGAAGGGGGAGGAACGGAAGGGGAAGAAGAGTGAGAGGAGAGAGCAGGGAGGAAAGAAAGGGGGAGACAGGAGGAAAGAGAAAGGAGAGAAGGTGGGAGGGAGGAAGAGCAGAAAGTAGGGAGATAAGGAGGAAATGAAAAGGGAGAGGAGGCACGATGGAGGGAGAGGAAGTGGGATAGTTGGAGGGAAAGAGCGTAGGGGGAAGAGAGGTACAGAAGTGAGTAAAGTGGAAAGGAAAGAAGAGGAAAACTAACAAAAGGAAAATAAATGAAAAGTAAGAGACAGGATGGAATGAAAAAAGTTAAATGAGAGAGAGAGAGAGAGAAAGAAAGAGAGAGAGGGAGAGAATATTGGAACATTAGAGCAATAGGCGGAAAACAGCAGGTGAGAGGAGGGAGTGGTGATGAGGCGACCTTGAAAGAGAATGTGGGAGTTGAGAGAATGTGGGCAAGGAAGAATATGAATGATGAAGGAGTTAGAAAGAGAAAATGAGAATTAGGTGTGTGTGTGTGTGTGTGTGTGTATGTAAGAGAGAGAGAGAGAGAGAGAGAGAGAGAGATGAGGAATGGATGAAATGAACAAAATATTAGAAAGAAAAATGAGGAGAAGAAAGTAAGAGAAGCGAAATGAGAGAGGGAAAGACGCGAAGGAAACGAGAAAAAACTGAGGCGAGGGACAAAAAAAATGTCACGCAGGAAGTTACAGGAACATGAAAAATGAAGAGACGGAGATTGTGGAAGAATGAAAAGTAAGTGAATAACAGAAATAAGCAGGAGGGTGAAATGGTGGAGCAGTGAGGTATGAATAGGCAGGAGGAAGAAGTTTGAGAAATGAACAAAAATCAGAAGTAATAAGGGAAATGATGGAAGCATAAAAATGAATACATGAGAGAAATGAAGAGGGAGAAATAAGGTTGAAACAGAAAGAAATTATGGATGTGTGAGAAAAAAGAAACGAGTCAAGATGGAAGTGGGAAAATGAAGGAGAGAAATGTGGGATGTGTGAAGATAAGGAAATTAAAGATATCATGGAGGTGCTGAATGAGAGTAAGAGCATGAACAAACAGAAAAATCCTGGAACCGTGTGAAAGAAGTAAGAGAAATGACGAGCAGGAGGGCTGTGATGCAAGTGAGAGGAACTTTAGGAAGAACGAATGGAAGAGTTTGGTAGGGATTAGAAATTGCCTTATCACTACGCGACGCT
>JAGKTI010022986.1:0-15008 GCA_018397915.1 Birgus latro
ATATATGGAGTAGATGGGAAGTTGTTGAAGGCTGTGAAGAGTATGTATGAGGGTGCTAAGGCTACAATGCGTGTGGATGGTGAACTGAGTGAATTTTTCCATTTGAAGATTGGATTGAAAGAAGGATGTGTCATGTCTCCATGGTTGTTCAATCTGTATATGGATGGGGTTATATAAGAGATACAAGGTAGGGCAGTGGATGTTGGAGCAGCCCTAGTGAGAGAGGGCAGTGTTTGGAAACTCCCTGTACTGTTGTTTGCAGATGATACTGTGTTGTTAAGTGATGATGAAGGGGAGCTGCAAAGCTTTGCAGATGAGTTTGGGAGAGAGTGCAAGAAATGGAATCTAAAGGCGAATGTAGGGAAGAGTAAAGTGATGGTCTTCGAGAGAAGTGAAGTCAGTGAATGTACAGTGAGACTCGATGGGGAGGATATGGAGAATGTGAGTGCATTTAAGTACTTGGGTAGTGTGATGAGTAAGGATGGAAGTTTAGAGGGTGAAGTGTTTGAAAGGGTGCAGCAGGGAAGAAAGGTTGCTGGTTCCTTGAAAGCAGTGATAAGAAACAAGGAAGTAGTGAAAAAGCTGCAACATGACAGTACTGTGATACCAACTTTTAACGTATGGAAGTGAAGCTTGGACCCTGTCGGAGGGACAGAAGTCAAGGGTGAGAGCAGTGGAAAAGAGTTATTTGAGATGAGCATGTGGAGTCACATGGAAAGACAGACTGACAAATGAGGAAGTGAAGGAGCGTTGTGGTGTGGACATGGATGTGATAGTAAGCGTTATGGGAAACACATTAATGTGGTTTGACCATGTGGAGAGGATGGAGAGTGAGAGACTGATGAGGAGAGTGTATGTGAGTGAGGTGGAGGGAGGGAGAGGGAGGGGGAGGCCAAGGATGAGATGGAGGGATGGAGTGGAGAGTGCAGTGGAAAAGAGTTATTTGAGATGAGAGTTATCTGAGATGAGCATGTGGAGTCACATGGAGAGACAGACTGACAAATGAGGAAGTGAAGGAGCATTGTGGTGTGGATGTGGATGTGATAGTAAGCGTTAGGAGAAACACATTAATGTGGTTTGACCATGTGGAGAGGATGGAGAGTGAGAGACTGATGAGGAGAGTGTATGTGAGTGAGGTGGAGGGGGGGGGAGAAGGAGGGGGAGGCCAAGGATGAGATGGAGGGATGGAGTGGAGAGCTATACGAGAGAGGGGGGTGTGAGCTGGAAGCAGGGCAATGAAATGGCGGGAGACAGAGCGACATGAAGGTGATTTGTTTGTGGCCACCCCTCATGGGATTAAGGCATCTGGCAATAGATAGATAGCTTCTGGGCATGACATATACTGTACTGTATTATGAAGGTTAGAAATCCCTAATACACCAAATGGAATTATGATCATTAACCATGATAATGGTGATATGGAAGCTTTGTGAACTAAATGAAACATTCTGGTTACAGTTCTGTTGCCTCGAACACCCAAGCACTTTGTACCAGATGCTACATCAGACATGCTTTAACAGAAACTGAACAGCCACTGGACTGAATACTGTATGATCTATATTAGCAAATCATCCACTTGACAAACATCTAACATACCAAAAATCTTGGCAAGTTTTATCATTCACTATTCAGGTGTAAGCACAGAAAGCAATTTACTGACTAGGAGTGTGTATAATGGTGACAAACACAGAAAGCAATTTACTGACTAGGAGTGTGTATAATGGTGACATGGAAGTACTAGAAAAGACAGAATAAGAATGAGGTGGGTGGAAGAAATGAAGGAGTATCTGAGGAGGATTGGTGGTATATTATAAAGAATGGATAGTACAGCTAGTAAGTCTTGTCATGGTTTATGGCACACAGAACAGAGATATTTATAGATCTGATTTAATAACATAATATTCCTTACAGCAAGAATATAGTGACCTCACTACCCAGTAATTAGTGATGGAGGCCCCCATGACAGTAAGAAAAAAATTACAAGATTAGTTGCATTTTTTTTGTTTGAGAGGCTTTGTAATAGGTTTTCATAAGCCATTTATTTTGCACATTACACCTTTAGCCTATCTGATGGAGCCAGGATTCCATGGGCTTCAATGATGAGTGAATGGAAGCATGGCCCATTGAACTGGGCAAACTTAGCTTGTCTGGATGTTGCTACTCCTCACCCTGCCCTAGGGTGGGAAAGGAGCTCCAGATGATGATGATGATGAATATGCCATTAGATTATCTTTTACTTTACTTGTACCATATCTCTGTAATACCAACATTGTCTGCATAAATATCATACAAAGAATATTAAAGTACCATATGCAGAAATAAAATGGTAAGGAGTTGCTAGGGACTCTCCATAACCACTGACAATCTGGATCAAAGACTTCCCTTCCTCTGATTTGTCTCTAAAAGACATAAGCTGCTAGTGCTCTGCATTTTCCCACTCCATGTGGCAATGACATATAGAGATAGGATGATGCTATTTCATTAATTCAGAAAGGATATGTTCATTAAAGTGAGCATACCCAATTTCAATATTTCCGGCACACATACACCGCTTCCTTAATAAGTTTGTCAAGACAAGAAATTATTGTACACATTCATTTGAATTACCTTAATGATCAAGGCTCTTTCTTAATCTGTCTAATATAGTTTACTGTATCAGAGGCAAATCTTCAATATAAACAACGACAACAATTCCAAGTGATTAGAGAACGAAAGATCCAGTTCCACCTTAGTTTGATTTCTTGACAAGAAGGTATTAGTACTATAAATAAAAACTCATCTGTACTCCATTTCACTAAATATATATATATTACATCACCATATAAAGAACTACAAGTCACAGACACTGAGTGATATAGAAAAGATCAAGCTCGAGGTGTTGTTAAGTACATTTACATTTGTAAGTATAAAACCCACTTATGAAAAGTCCACACTGATAAATATTCCATTTTCTAATATTCTACAAAACACACATCCTGTCTCTGAACAATGCAATTTTTCATGTTTTTTTATCAACTACCAGTACAAGAAGACCCCTTTATTTCAACTTTTCATAGTTCAAGTCCTGGTTCTTTTAGAATAATTTCACATCATTCTCCATGTGCAATACAATGGTTCTTATTTTAAAACTGATAACATTCAGTATGATACAGAACTACCTCCAAACGAAAATTTAAAATCAGAGTTAAGTAAACTGAAAGAAGTCACCTCTGGCTGTGTTAGTAAATTTAGTCAATGCATTTCATGAATGCAATATGGACTATGAATTTCAGAGGTTCTACAATTACATTATTCTACCATCTTAGCTTGGGATGAAAAAAAAAAAAAGGTGACATTGAATATATTAACTTCAAATTAGTTTGCAACACTGTACTTGCACACCATGTGAAATAACCCTATATGGTAAAATACAGCAGCAGAAGTCTCATTATCCAAAAATTCAGCTTTCTATATCTGATTACAAATTAAGCTAAGCAGCTATCATATGCCTGGTTTCTTTCAAATGTTCAAACACTGTCTTAACTTCCATCAAGGTGGTAACTTTTATTATTATTACTATTATTTATTTTTTAATAATTACTACTCTGTGATTATGAGATGGCAGCACAAATAAGTTAAAAAGACTGAATATAGCTGAAAGTGGCAATGTCTGATTATCCATAAAGCAAGTTACTTAAATGGACTCAGAAGCAGTTGTTTACTACTGATAATCAGAGTTCTGCTGTTTAACTGGTGCACTAGACATTACCCCAAGTGCTATAATACTGAATACAAGATAACCTTGTGCTGTAACTACAGTCAGTCCTTACCTAAAGTCTAAGATGTATGATGTAATCATTCTACTTTAAATGAAACTATAAGTCAGATGTGCTTCTGGTTCATGAGTGAGGGGTTCAAAGCACTAAACACTCATTTCAGACCTTGAAACATTTTCACAGTGAATGTTGGGCACCTTGAAGTGAAGAAGTGTTAATTTATCAGCAACTTAATAATGAAACAACTTTAAACAAGGACTAACTGTACTGTTTACTTCAGTCCCACTCATTGTTCTCTTCTTCTGACATGTCTGCATCATTACCAGGTGGGTCTGGCAGATGTAGGTTTGATAGTAGGTCCCTCATGGCATCAAGGAGTGAGTTGACTGATGCTCGTAGGTCCCCAGCCCCTCGTACCTCCCCAACTGCTCCCTCCTCACCCTCCCCTTCTCCACCCACCCCTCCTGCTGCTCCTGCTGCTACATTCTCCCTGCAATGTAGCAGAATGGTTCATTAACTTCATCAAGACCATATGCAATCATTTTAAATGAGAGACCTCTCACAGTGAAGGGATCATAAAAAATCTTCAAACCATTCAGTGCAAAGGGAAGGATTGAGTGGGTGGGGTGTGGGAAAGGGAGGGCTGGGAGGGGATAATAAACATGCATACATTATCAGCTGTTTATAGCTATCCCTTGTTTGTCGTGATTTCAACTTCTGGTATTGTTTGATTTCAACTGCTGGTTTTGTTTATATACTGTATTTTGGTGCACTTTGGTATGATTTAACCCCTCTGTGGCCGATGCAGTGGAATTTTTTGTGCATCCCAGGCCAATGCGGGGGCTATTTTTTGAAGTTTCGAAAATATTTTTTTTTCTTGCCAAATTGAAGAGAAAGTTCTGACGTACCTAATAGTGCAAATCCCAGCTTCCTACACCCATTCTGTGGCTTGCAATGAAGCGCGAAAGTTGCAGAAATATCGGCAACCGATATTCGCTGAAGATACGTGATGCCTCGGTGGAACTTTGCGGGTGTTGCTCCCCCCCCCCCAAAAAAAAATGAGAATGATGCTGAAATAATGTGGATATATGAGATACGATGATATCGAATGATTTCAGTACATAATATGTTAGGAATGGCTGAAAAAATAATATTATGAATATTTTTTCCCCTTTTTTATATAAAATATGTTTATGGTAGTTTTGAGTTATTTTTTAAGTTATTGTTGTGCCCATGCTTGGAAAAAGGAGTGAAAGAGTTGAATTTTCAGTCCTAAATGAGAAAATTGAATGTCCTCCGAGGCTAGGCTCTCCCACGGGAGATGAAAGTGAAGGATCAGATTCGATTAGGAATACCCAAGTTGAGTCGTAACTTCCAGGTCCCACATGACGTGCATGGCTAAGACTATAATCGTAATGCAGTTTCAAAACAACGAATAAGTCTAATTATTACGAATACAGAGACAAAGCAGAAATAAATACGTTTACAGGCGAGGCAAAACGCATTTTTTCCATGATAACACGTTCATCTTTCTCTATCATTTTACCTCGTTACACTCACAATATATGTTGCTGTCTTGTAAATTGGGTGGTTGTGTGTGTTTTGCAAGGGAGGAAAAAGATTATATTTTCTGTCTGGGTCGAGATAATGGGTGTAACAATTTGTTTTTAGGCATGGCCACGAGCAAAAAAATCATACACCCACACCTCACAGCTGCAGGTGGTGAACTGAGAGTCTGAGAGAGGATACGTGAGAGGGTGACCTGAAGGTCAGTCTCATGTCCCAGGTGTTTGTTCACTTCCCAAAAGTTTCACAGTTTTCTTCAAGTAGCACTGCATCGAATAATCCAAACCATTACAACAAACCTGAGCAAATAGGTGAAGATACCAAGACAAAAATGTATTTTTCACTTATCATGTCTTTTTCGTTTGTGCCTGTATTAGTTCATAATCATAAACAGGTAGTTGTGTGTGTTTTGCAAACGAGGACAAAGATGATATTTTCTGCCTGGGTCGAGATAATAGGTGTAGTTGTGCTTGTTTAGGCATGGCTGGGAGTGAAAGAATTGAAAATCCACTCATCACAGCAGCAGGCTCTGAACTGCTTGATGGGGTGTATGGGAGTGTGGTGTAGGTCAGTCTGAAGACATTCAGAACGTTCATTCACTTCCTAAAAATTTTCGCCATTTTTCATAGGCCACGCTCAAACGACGCCACCGGCCATCTGACGCCGGCGGCCACGGAGGGGTTAAAATCCATCCATCATCCAATCTTACGTTGCCCCATGAGGAGCGTAGAAGCCTGGGGCTAGGCAAATTGGTTCTGATTTATGATGAGAGTGACCAGCATCATCCATCCCTGAGTGCCATTTCGTAAGCAATAAACCCCAACCGCCCCCTGGATATAAAACTGCACTGGTTCAGTCCAACTGGAGTGCCATAATTACTCACTAAACCACCAGGCACCAGGAAACCATTTGGCTTGTTACTCAGTGTAGAGTCACCCACAGGTAGAAGGAAAGAGAGATGGAAGAGGGAGTGTAAATCACCCACAGGCAGAAGGAAGAGGAATGAATGAAGGAAAGACAGAAGAGGAAGGAAGGAAGAAAAAGAGGAAAGGGCAGACACCCAAAGCAGCACAACACTGAGTGAGTGGATGGTTAGTGCCACCAACTACCATGACAATATTATTAAATACTGAAAAATACTTTTTAAAACAAATAAATTCAAGTCTAGTGATGCTCTGGGGTACTAACAGGGTTTTTAGGCCATCACATAGTCAAATTATATGGCTGCAGGAATTCTTATTTCCAATTTTTTTCTGTTCACAGATGAAGCTTTTCCCACCCATGAAAAATAAGGATATGAATGTAAAGTAAAGCATTAGTATTTGGGTTGATGAGTCACAACTCCAAAATTAACTCAGGAGTCATATAATAAGCTATACTTCTAAAATGTAGGTCACAATCACTCACCCCACATCTTAGAATGTGGGGTAAAAGGAAGGATTGAGTGGGTGGAGTATGGGGAAGGGAAGGCTGGGAGGAGATAATAAACATGCATACATCATCAAATGTTCTATAGCCATCCCTTGTTTGTTGTGATTTCAACTTTGTTGGTTTTAGTTTATATATTAGGTTGTAATTTAGTATGATTTAAAATATTATTAAATATAAAAAGATACTTTTTAAAACAAATAAATTCACATGTCTAGTGATGCTCTGGGGTGGTAACAGGGTTTTTAGGCCATCACATAGTCAAACTGTGGCTGTAGGAATCCTTATTTCCAATTTTTTTTCTATTCACAGGTGGAGCTTTTCCCAAACACCCATGAAAAATGAGGATATGACTGTTAAGTAAAGTACTGTATTAGTATTCAGGGTGATGAGTCACAACTCCAAAATTAACTTGGGAGTTCAAATAGTAAGCTACATTTCCGAAATGTAGGACACAATCACTAACCCAACAACTTGGAATGTGGAGATAGAGTGCCCTAACACCTCTTTAGCAATTTATTTCACATACTATACACTAATTTACTCTTGTCCGTCCTTACCCTTTCTTTGGTATCAACATTTTTCTTATACACAATACGATAGAAGAGTTGAGAGGTAGGATGGGACTGGAGTGTATTGGTGTTGTGATGAGGAGAGGTAGGCTGAGGTGGTTTGGACATGTGGAGAGGATGAGGGATGATAACTGGGTACAGAGGGTGAGAAGTGTTAATATTGGGGGAGGGGTAGACCGAGAAAGACATGGGACGAGGTCATTAAATGTGACTTAAGGGTTAAGGGACTGAATAGGGAGGCTGCCAGAGATCGAGCAGCGTGGAGAACCGCCATTAGGTGACCAAGGCCGACACATGCAAGCATGTTGGAGCCTTCAAAAACGAAACAATAAAAGAGAACACTAATGTTCCACATATGCAGAAATAAAATTACAGTACAATCCCAAAATTCGTACACAATTTGTTCCTGGAGGCTGTACGAGTTGTGAATTGTTTGAAAAACGAATCTTTTTTCCCATAAGAAACAAAGTATTTTGCATTAATTTGTTCTTCAGTATGGATGAAACAGTAGATTTCGCCATACCATAATGAATGGCAAGATCAGAGACACGGGTTCCACTTTCAAACTTTGCAATTAGTTCTTTTTTTCTGCTCAGTTGTTGCTCTCACTCCAGCTGACTCACTAATCTTCTTAGGGCCCATGTTATGAACAATTTTCTAACAAAAATGCGTAATTAATCACAAAGTTCGGTGGACCCTGTATGACTGATGCGTAGCTGGTGGAAGACAAAGTGTGACTGGTGACCACATAGCACCTACGATACTGCATCTCTTAGTGCGAATAGCAGGTCGCCGTACGAAAACTGGAGTGATTTTTGGACGAAAAAGCTGTACGAAAACCGAGTTGTACGAAAAGAGTGGCGTACGAATTCCGGGGTTCCGCTGTATAAGGAAGAGGATGAATCTCCTTAACTGACCAGAATATAATCCTATGTCCAATTTCTCTGGGCATTGTCTTGTTAGTTTGTCAAACTACTATGTTCCATAACTAGTTCCTGGACCCTATTCATCCCAATATCATGGTACTGTAACTAGAAACAGACAAAGCATGATGGTGCTAATGTAACTACTGCTGCTGCTGCTGATGATGATGATGATGATTATGATGATATAATCTACACTCCAAATGCAAGCAACCGTACTTAGAACTCTTAACAATAATCACATACTGTATACTGAACATACCCTGGAGGTGCAGCAGGTGCACTGGGGTCATAGTTGGGCAGGAGAGAATGAAAGAAGGTGGCCAGAATGTTGGATGGGTTGGTGTTGCGCTGGGTGGCTGAGGGTGGCCGAGTGTACCCACACACTGAGTCTGGTGGTGGCAGTGGATCATAGCTCATCACTGGGGTGTTTGCCAGGGCCTGCAAAGAGTTTAAGTCATCACTTTATTAATCAGTCAGAGGTAGAGATATCTGACCATTCAAGCACATTATCATCCATCACACCTCACATACACCTTCACTATGAGGGGCTTTTCCCATGCTGGATAACACTGCCTTGTTTTTGTTGTTGAGCAAACCAGCTGGCCAACCAGATCCATCAACCATAGGCAAATAACTACCCCTCTAGTGAAGAGATGTTCCTTTGCAGTCGACAATGCCTCACTGTAATGAGGTGCAGGGAAAAGTGTGAAGGTTTGGTTCCTGGGTGGATGCTGCTTTTGCATCTTTCCACCCAAATAATGGGCACCATTGTAAGCTCCATCTCACCCCTTGATCTGGTTATATGGTAACTACCCAGTACTGGAAATGGTTTCCTGGAATACAGGAAATTATTAGACTTGTCACTCAGTACACAGCTACCTAAAGTGGAAAGAAGAATAATAAAATGTGGCAGGAAGGAAAAGGACAAGTAGGAGGAGAAGAAGGCAGAAACAGAATGATAAGGATGAAGGAAGAAGCAGGCAGTACTAAATCAACTGAGTGGATAATGATCTGGTCACCATCACCGACCACTAACCCTGCCTTGTAAAACATACAAGCTTAACCCCATCCAACCAGGCAGCACTAAATCAAGTGATTGGATAATGGTCTGGTCACCACCACCTACCACTAGCCCTGCCTTGTAAAACATATAAGCTTAACCCCATCCAAAATCAATATCTGTTCAAGACACCTGGACACACTGCATTAGGAGGGTTGGAAATTGTATCAAGGGGGAAGGACTAGTGGAGAAGGACAATTCCAGAGCTGACCAGTAATGTATGCAAACAACTGATAATACTGATTACTTCTTGCATCAGAGAACTGAAAAAGAAATAGGAAAAAATTGTATGAACATATGAGTACTACATGTCTGCTGAAATGGAAGATGCATGCAGGTTAAGACTTAGGTCCCTGAATTTGATGACGATTCCCTTTGATTTTATCCTCGTTATATCTATGTTGAGTGGTAGGTGAAGGCACCCATCATGCACTCAATCAATGTATGGGATGCCTTATGGTCTCTACATTAAGCGACACGCCAAATGGCTTCCTGTACCCAGGCAACCATTTAATATGCTGGGTGGTAACTATATAACTGGGGTTTTTGGCCAAGTTATGTGTCCCCCAGATTCCCCTATCTAAAATTGCTAAATCATGGCAGACATTTCTGAAAGCCTCGGAGGGCCCAGTACCAGCCCAGGGTCTCAACTAAGTGGGCAGATTCGCATGGCCATGTAGAATGTGAGAGGTGTGAATGAGGAAAGCAAAAGGGTGGAAGTGGTGAATGCGTTAAGAGTGTGAGATATTCCGTAATGGCACTGGGAGAAACAAAGATGAATTGGTGTGAAGTGGAGGAGCAGGAGGGTGTGAAATATATAAGGTCAGGCAAGAATGGGCGAGGAAGATGCAAGGAAGGAGTTGCTTGTTGATAAATGAACTGTGGCAGAGTGGAATGAGAGATTACAAATGTGTCAGCTTGAGATGTGTTTATGTCAAGTTCAAGTTTGAGGTGAAAGTGGCAGTGACAGGAGCAAGATAGAGAATGACAGGTTTGGGGATGAGCTGGATGAAGTAGTATGGGAAATGCCCAGGAGTTATAAAGTGTTAGTAATGGGCTTCATGAATGGGAGAGTAGGCACTAGTCCTGTGAATGATATAATAGGTAATAATGGAGTACCAGGAGAGAATGATAATGGGAAGCAACTGAAGGACATGTGTCAGGAAAGGAGGTTGTGCATTTGTAATTCTTATTTCAAACACAAAGATGCACATAAATATACATGGTATACAGGGAATGGAGAGCGTGTTGAAAGGAGACTGACTGAGTACGTGCTCGTAGAGAAATTGATGCTGGGAAGTGTTGCTGATACTAGGGCAGTCAGAGGACGATGTGGAGGTTTGTCAGATTATATGATTGTGGTATGCAAAATCAAGCTGAGAGGAGTGAGGTGGACAAAAAGAGAGATGAGCAGTCAGGGACAGAGACTGAAAGTCAAGAAGCTGAGGTTTCAAAGAAATGGCAGATGAATACAGGGCCAAAGATGAGAAGGAATTAAAATCAGTGAATTGGAATGAAATGGATCTGGACAACCTGTGGAATACATATAGGGATTGCTTACTCAGGAATGCTAAAGCGGTGTGCGGTGTGGAAAGAGTAATAACAAAGAAGAAAGGTATGGCATGGTGGGATGAAAAGGTTAAGAGGGCAGTGGAGGAAAAGAGGAAGAAGTGGCTAGAGTGGTTACAGGGCAGGGGTTCAATTGAAATAAGAACTGAATATATTGAGACCAAGAAGCAAGTAAAGAGCCTAGTGAAGAAGAAAAAGGAGGAAGTAAATGTTGATCTAGGAAGGATGACTGCAAATTACTATGAAAATAGGAAGTTATTCTGGAAAGAATTGTAGAAATGACAGTGGAAAGAAATATGAAAATGTGAATGATGTAAGTGGTAGATAATCAACCCATGGGGATGAAGTAAGGACCAGATGGAAAGAATATTTTAAAAGTCTGATGAATGGGAATGGAGACAGCAGAGTGACTGTAAACATGATTGATTTTGGGTGTGTACAGGGAAGGAATGCAGTGCCAGGAAACATGACACTCCCAGAGGTGAAGAATGCTGTGAAGCAGCTGAAAAATGGGAAAGCAGCTGGGGTTGATGAGGTGTATGGAGAGATGATTAAATGTAGTGGACTGAGCAGAATGAAGTGCTTGTTGGAGATATGTAAGGAGGCATGGATGAGCGAAACTGTGCCAGTATAGAGGAAAAAGGCTGTGATTGTACCCCTGTACAAAAATAAAGGTGAGTGAAGTGAGTGCACGAATTATCGTGACATAAGTCTGTTGAGTGTTGTGGGGAAGGTATATGGAAGAATTATTATAAAGTAAGAGAGATATCAAAGGCCAAGCGAGTAATGAACAGGGTGGCTTGAGGAGTGGCAGAGGATGCATGGATCAAATATTTGCAGAGAGACAGATAGTAAGATAAGCTTGTAAGAAGGACTATAAGGTGTTTATGGCATTTATGGATCTGGAAAAAGCATATGACAAAGTAAACAGAGAAGAATTGTGGAAGTTTTGCGCATGTGCAGCGAAGATGGTAAGCCACTATGTGCCATTAAGAGTTTTTATGATGGGAGTGAGGCATGTGTGAGGGTAAAGGGGCATCTAAGTGAATGGTTCATGATCAATGTGGGTGTGCAACAAGGTTGAGTGATGTCCCCATGGTTGTTCAATATATATGGATGGGGTGATGAGACCAGTAAAGACATGAGTACTGGAGAGAGGAATGGCATTGGTAATGAATGGTGATAGTTGGAATATCTTGAATATGATATATGCTGATGATGCAGTGCTACCTGTAAATACTGGACAAGAGCTTGGTAGACTAGTGCAGGCTTTTGTAGATGTATGTGAGCATTGTGCCTTGAGAGTAAATGTAGAGAAGAGTAAAGTGATGGTTACTGAGAGAGAAGGTGACTCCCAGTGTGATATTACAGGGAATGGAGAGAGATTAGATTGGTGAGACTTCAAATACCTGGGTACAGTGATAGAAGTGAAAAGTAGAGTGACACAAGGAAGGAAAGTAGATGGCATTATGAAAGCCTTGATATGAGAGGCTCGAGTGCTGTAGCTGCGCAAGGTTTAGATGAAGGAGTGTAAGTGCCAACTTTAATGTATGGGTGTGAGACTATGGTGTGGCATGAAAATGAAAAGTCAAGAGTAAGAGCAGTGGAGATGGGACTGCTGAGGAATGTATGTGGAGTACAGCTTTAGACAAGATACCGAATATGGTAAAAGTCCTCTCATTAGGCACTTGGGTTTGCAATAGTTCTGGTCTTTCGGCGGTTTTCATAAATAGTCCCATTATGAAAGTTCTCTGCTCTTTCGGCGGTTTTCATAAACAGTCCCATTATGAAAGTTCTCTGCTCTTTCGGCACATGTGCTGAGCTGCAACGGGGTCACCGGCTCGCCACTGCTACCCGTGCGCCCATACTGGCCTATTTGGCACTGTGCTAGATCCAGCACTTTTCATAATAATTTAGCGCCAATATATATTAGATTTTCTTCTATATCTAGCATGTTTTGAAGTCCAATTTAGTGCAAAAATTTGAACAGTTCACCTATAGCTTAGCACATTTTAAAGTTGAGCTTAGCGCTTTTGAAGATTTCTGCTTGCCAACACTCTATGCGCAGTCAGCCATCATTACTTGTGAGTGTCTGGCTTTGTGAGCGGGACCTTTTGAAAGTTTGGGAACTTTGTTGTGCTATTTTACGGTGTACATAAGTGAATACACCTAGGTTAAGGTAAGTTCATGTGTACCGTATCATTAAATACATTAAATATATGTTGCGTATTAAATATTTAGTGCTCAGGATTGACTAATAATACTGGCTAGACATTGTGATTGCATTGGGGTGACCAATCATGATTGCTAGAAACTTTTTGGCAGGTTTTCCCAGTCATCCAGCAGTTTCTGCTCTTTTGGAGCCTGCTTGGTCCTGAAGATGCCATATGAAAGGACTTTTACTGTAATGTGATTCGTGAAAGATGCAGAGCGAGGAAGTCTGTAGACACCAGAATCAAAGAGAGTGTACAGGGATGGTATGGTTATGAGGAGAGAATGGATGACAATAAAGTGGTGAAAAGGGTATATCTGAACAAATCTGAAGGAAGAAGGAGGCAAGGTAGGCCAAGAGGAAAGTGGAAGGATATGGTGGATGAGTGTGTAAGGAAGAGAGGTGTGGAAGTTGGTTAGGCTAAGGGACTGACAAGGTATCGAGATGGTTGGTTGAATTTTGTACAAAGAAGCGCATGACGAGAGATCTGGCGCCCCTTTTAACGTGACAGCATACGGAGTGTCTCTACTGGATAAGTATATGTGCAGCTACAGAATGTGGTGAAATTTTTTGGCCTAACAGATGAAGCCAGGATTCTGTGGGCTTGAATGATGAGTGAATGGAAGTGTGACCCACTGCACTGCGCAAACGTTGGTTGTCTGGACGTTGCTACTCCTCACCCTGCCCTAGGGTGGAAAAGGAGGTCCAGATGATGATGATGATGATGATCTCATCTCCTATACACAGGTCATCATCCTCTTGGGTGCTAAGCCTCCTCCATTTTTACTGCACCTCATCACATGGAAGGACCATGTTTAGGCCCTGGTGAGGTGCTCTTTGCCACAGGAAGGCAGCTGCTTGCTTCTGATCAATGGGTCTGCTTGGCCAGACACACTGGGTAATGCAAAAACAACAACAAGTAACTACTGGATCTGTCTTTGTAAGTGACAAGATGTGCTGAATGTTCTGAAAGGCTGGTGGATAGGTAAAGAGTAGAATCATCACCAAATGAGCAAACAGGATTAGATGTATAGATCAAAATATCACTGATAACAGCAGGATTACAGTTAACAAAAGGAATGAAACTTGAAGAATACCACTACTTACAGCTTCAGCAGAAAAACAGTGGCCACCTACAACAGTAGCTACAGCTACTGCAAATTGACTTAGGAACTCCCCCACAAGGTATTAAAAAACACAGAAATCATAGTACAGGTATATCACAATATTTGTTCATGAAATGCCATTCATTAATATGAAATCATGTTTCCCTTGTTTATCATGTTGGAAGCATTTTGGCATGGAATCACTTAGATCTCTAAATAATCTGAGGACAATTCTTTGCACCAAACATTTGTTAGTTCAGTCCTGAGGTTATCCAGATTGGGTATCTTCTTCTCTGCCATGATTTTCTTCATCTTTGTCCAGCAGTTTTCTATCGGATTTTGATCCGGACTGTTGCCAGGCCAGTCGAGGACCTCAATCTGATTATCCTGGAGCCATTTTGTCACCTTTCTTGACCTGTGAGATGGAGCTGAATCATGCATGAAAAAGTCACACCCATGAATAGCAAAAAGTTTAACAAATGATCTTTCAGAACTTGAATGTACCAACCACAATTCATCATTAAGTTCTTAGGAAGAGTTTTTTTTTTTTTTTTTAATGCAAGGAAGAAGGAACCAAAGGCCACAGGCCTGTATACTGTTCCTTCCAAGAAAAAGCTAAAACAACACAAAAGAGAGCCAAATTCAAGATCCGTTCATTTCGAGATGCCTGGACACACTGCGTTTGAAAGACTGGAGATAATAGGAAGTAGGAAATACAGACAGAGGAAGACAGTTCCAGAGTTGACCAGTTGCATAAATGAAGGACAGGGAGTAACGGTTAACTCTTGCATTAGAGAGTTGGACAGAAAAGGGA
>JAGKTI010022988.1:0-15005 GCA_018397915.1 Birgus latro
GTGTGTGTGTGTGTGTGTGTGTGTGTGTGTGTGTGTGTATGTGTGTGTGACACTCAACACATTCAAATATTACGTAAGGTAATCTCTTGTAACTCACAACTGAAGATGGTTATTATGAACAAAGTACATACCTACTTGAGCTACTTCGGGACTATGTCTCTATGACATTATCTGCTGGAAGCCTCCTGAAACACATAAGCATATACGTAGCTGCTTGAAGCTGAAAGGATAGAAAAGTGTAAAATGATAGAAAGACAGAATGATCATTCTAAATGGACACTGTTTGACTAGCAAGGCAAATGGGCAATGTCTTCAGCCCCTGTGTCCCTTACTTGTGCACACTCCTGGTTGAGGATGGGTTAAGGTTTGACTTTGTTGCAATATGTTAATGGCAGTGGGTGATTATGACTGGTATCCTTTATCCACGCTGACCCGTTAAAGCTGAAATGCATCAAAGGAGTACACTGGTCGGTCGTACTCGGGGACGTCCTCTGTCAGTTATCGTGGCTTCTCATTACCCACACCACACGCATGCTTAGGGGCGCGTCCACACGTGCTCTCGAACGTGTGTTGGCAACACGGCAGGCAACATGTTCGGGTACAGGTATGCAGCAGTATTTGAACAGTTGTATGCAAACATGTTTCAATGCAACTTCGAACACTTGCAGCAGAGGCGATGGGACAAGTGTGTCTATAGCAGGTAGCTGAGACTTCATCTTGATGTTGCCAACATGATCTCGACGCTGCTGTTCCCAACATGTTTGCAGCATGTTCGTTACTGTGTTGCTTACATACAGTATCGTCAGCACTTGTTCGAGTACACGTATGGACGCGCGCTAATTCGATCAGTCTGAAGACTGTAGTCTTGGTATCTTCAGACGATTTTGTATAGCGAAAGGGAGATTTTTCAAACAAAGGGGGTTGGACAGAGCTTTCACTAACGTCCTTACTGCTAAATATCTTTCTGAAGATGACTATAGTCATAGAAATATGGCATGATTTTAAAGAATGAACGTCAAGATAGTGAAGGGTGTTACCAATGTAGCAACTTCCCCCCAAAATTTTGAGATTTTAAAGAAAATCTAGCTGATAAAGATTTAAACATTTTCTATATATCTGGCGCTCTTTTAAAGTCCTGTTCAGCTTTTTTTTTTTTTTTTAAATTTCCCTCGGTGGATTTTTACCACCTTTGAGACCTATCTAGTAGATTTCCAAAATTTCACTCTGGCAACACTGCACGCCAGCCCTTACGTCAGTCCAGTGTTGCCAGATAATCAGAAAAGTCTGGATTTCTCCTGATTTTTGGCATAAGCTCAGGTTTTCAGATTTTTTTTGTCAAAAACTGGGAAATCTCCAGATTTCTAGATCATATCCAGAAAAAGTGTTTGAATTCTCCAGAATATCTGAGAGAGAGAGAGAGAGAGAGAGAGAGAGAGACTGCACGTTAAGTGTACACGTCCGTTCGTGTACTATGCGTCCACCGGGCGGCCTCTAGTCCACTCTTACCCTCCACGAGGGAAACATCGATTCGTTTCTCATCACTCGATGTTAATTAATCATGGCGTCTAACTCAAGTGATAGTGGCTATGAAACGCCTAAGCCTACTGGTGCTATAGAAAACAAAAGAAAGTATAGCCAGAAGTACAATAAATCATGGAAAAATGATGGAAAGTTCAAAAGGTGGTTACGAGGTAGCCGAAAAGGTTCCTCATTTGCCTTATGCTGCGTGTGTTATGTGGATTTAAATTCGAAAGCAGGAAAATCTGATCTCAGAAAACATGCAGGCACAAAGAAGCACCAAGAAAATTGTTCTGCAATTAACCAACAACCTAGTGTGGTTAGTTTTGCTTCACTTTGTTAGACAAAGGAAAGTGAGATGGTTAAGGCTATTCAACTTCGTATTGTTGCTTTCATAAATGAACATGACTTACTCTTCACTGTTGCTGAGCATATGCCTAGGTTCATAGAAGCTGTTTGTCCTGATTCAGAGGCAGCAAAGAATTTAAAGTGAAGGAGAACAAAGGCAACTGCTTTTGTGAAGAATGTGTCTGGCCAAGAAAGTTTTGAACAGCAGATTGAAACGTAAAAAAAAAAAAAAAATCGCTTATTGTGGAAGAATATAGCCTACTGATAAAGGCTGTACCAAACACTTGTGTCTTGTGGCTAGGATAGTGGACATTGATGTGATGAAGGATTGTTTTTTTTAGGCCTTATTCCTGTTCAGGATGGATCTGCTAGTACACTGCATGCAAACATTGTCAACTTTTTTTGAAAGCAACAAGATACTTTACAAAGACAATATGATTGGCTTTGATGCTGAGGTGCAAATACAGTGTTCGGGGCCCATCACTCTTTAGCAACTCTTTTGAAAGAGGAAATACCGAGTTTATTTACTATATGTATATGCCACTCATTTGCATTATGTGCCTTGTATGCATGCCAAGGGGAATCGAAGATTTGGCACGTGACATTTACTCATATTTTTCTAACAGACCCAAAAGATAAGGAGATCTGCAACAGTTCCAAGCCTTTGCAAATGTGAAATCTCATAAGCTACTTCATCCGTCTCAAACTCGCTGGCTTTCTCAACAAATGGTTGTGACGAGACCTTGAACAGTACAGTGCATTAGTTCTCTACTTTATTGACGTAGTATTGAGTGAAAGACGTATGTTCTGTGAGAATACACTGGGAAATTTGCGTGATCCTGCCACTAAACTTTATCTCCAGTTTCTTGACTTTATACTGCTTGTTTTTAATGGACTCAGTAAGCAAATGCAGTCTAGAGCCTCCCAGATTCATACAGTGCGTAAGTCAGTCATAAGTTCATACATCATACTTCTAGAGTGTTATCTGAAAGATGAATATGTGGAGAAATGTCCATTGTATGAACTTCGTCCTAGTGATCCACATAACTTTAAAGACGAAGAGTATGTACTTCGGTGCAGCAGTTGGATTGACTCTATCCTAACCTCACTCAATCCCACCACAAGCTGTTGAACAATTCGAGTTAAGGTGCCTTGACTTCTGTATTGTAGGTGCACTTCATACCTCAAAAAGATTTTCCCATGGTGACAAAGTGTTCCAACGGTTGGAAGTATTAGATCCAAAAGTCGTGAATCATGAATGATTACCCTTTGCTTGTGAATAATGAAACCCTTCAGAAAATAGACAACGAGTGGCGTATGCTTCGGAATGCAGTGAGCACCTTCCTAACAGATAATCCAGACATAACACCAATTACGTTTTGGGTAAAAGTGAGTGTAATGACGGCTGGGGATGGAACACAGCTTTTCCCAAACCTAGCTGAGTCAATGATGTCCCTCTTGAGTCTAACCCATTCGAGTGCTGCCAGAGAGTGTGTGTTCTTTGCTATTAACCAAATGAAGACAAAAACAAGAAAATGCCTCTCAACAAATACCATTGTTGGACTGCTCCATACAGTGCGCCTCAGGACCGACAGCACCTCTTATGATGTTGAAATAACAGATTCCCTGACGAAGAGAATGACTTAGTATGAATGTGACTGCCGACTCGGGTGAAGATACAGTATGTAAGGTAAGAATAATCATGCATTGTCATTTTCATTCATAATATTATTGATAGTTTCAAACTTCTGTCTTATTATAAGTTAAATTATTTGTGAAATCAAATGTACTTTCTAATTCACAACAGCAATTTCTGTAAGCATAAGCCTAGGAAAACATCATACATATCTTACGGACAGGTTTACATTATTTTATTAATCCTCCATTGGCTGTTTTGTGGTAGGATGTAAAATATGTTGTCATAATTAAATTCCTTGAAAAAATTACTTTATTTCACATACATTATAAAATACATTTACATTATATAAAACACACAACATTATGTAAAATACTTTACATAATCGTAACCTTAGCATATTCGGATTTTTTTTATGAAAAATCCAGATTTTTTGTCATAGCTTCCCAGACATAGCAAAACCGATCTGGCAACACTGCATCAGTCAGTCATTAGCAAGCCGTGGATGTGAGGGGATATGTGTTGGCCTTTGTCAAGATCCCCCCACCCCTTTCTTTTTATACAATCCTTTTCATAGTTCTCTTCATTGTTGCGCTCTTGCTTTTAACTATCATCCTCTCCCTCTTTAGTTCCTCCATGAAACTGCCCTGCCTTACCTATTTCATTGCATGTTGGATTTTCAACGTGTGAATGAATATGACCAGTTTCCCCAAGTAAATGCACTGGTTTCACTAACTTAACTGAATACCGACAGATTAATTTGTTTCTTGATAGTAACACAGGTGTTCTTGGGCATATGCAGTAACTTGTCTCTTGGTCCAGTGTTGCGCTACGAGTGGCTTCATTTGGCAAATTTTCTATATTCTACCCCTCTGTATCACTTATCCATCTGTTAACTGTCCTCTTCTTGATGTTAAGCTGCCGGGTTATCTGCTTTGTTGGTATATTTGGTAAATAAAGAGCAAGCAATAATCTGCTTACACTGACAAGTTGAAATATCATGTTGACGATCCATCTTGTTTAACAGCTGGCGCTCACGGGTTTTCCCGCAGCGTCATAAATATAATCCCCAAATAGAGAATTAAATGTGGATAATAATATATATCTAGATGTATATTTTTCTGATTTGATGGCACTTGTGGTTTCAGCATTACCATTATCTGTGGGTTTTATTTTGGGGACATTTTTCCTTCTGTATTGATGATTTGGGGTGTAAAGTATTACAAGAGCTACTCTGCATTTTAACTGAAACCGTTGAGCGATATGGCGTGTTTCACATTCTTTCATATGGCTAAGCCTCAACTTTAGTATTTTATGGTTTCCTCTTCCGTAATGCGAGATAAACACGGTATAAATTCTTATATATTGCTTTTTGGAGCTGTTTACCTAAATACTGCTCTTTCCGGTGCTCATTACAGATGCCAGATACCACTTTCTGAGCGAAAGGTACTGGGAATCGAATCATCACTTCTTTGAGCATTTGTACACTGATTAGGAAGTCTCGGAGACGTCCTGTACCAGAGTTGCCACTTCATGGGAATTTCCCACAAATCTATGGGAGAAACAAGGCTATGTGGGAGGTGTCATGGGAATGAAATATCCGTGGGAACTTTGTGGGAAATTGAATAAATTTGTGGGAATTTAGAGAGAATGGGAGAAAGTCGGTTATGTGATACGTGTGGACCATTTACTGCAGGAGTGCAGGGTCCCTAGTACTTGTACGAAGACTGGTCATGATCTGTTCGTGTTTAGTTCTGGTGACGAGTTCACAACCTCACCCCCTCAGGACTCCGGTACCATGCCCCATGCTCCATTGCAGCAGCATCTCAGTCAGCTCTCAGCGCTCATAGGGATTAGAGTGACAGAATTTTTTTTTTTCAATGAGTGGTGAAAACAAGACATACTCTCAGCGGTACTGGCCTGTGTGGGAGCATGACGCCCGATTCAGAGATAAACACGCATGAAACAAAATGTCAGTAATATACGAAAGTGCTAGTCAACACTCTCATCCTCAAGGGGATTCCCCGTGATGAATAAATTCGTCTGGCCATGGCCAGAGTATAATACTAAGTGGCATCTGTGAGGCTGAGAGAGTTATGGTGATAGCTTTTGGTGGCGATACCAAGTACCACAAGAATGTGAGGATTAAGCCAATACCATCTCTCTACTATCCGGACGTCCACTATCCGGATGCATAGCTATTCGGACATCGTGGGCTGATGGCCAAAACCTCAAAATTGCATCCCCCCCAAAAAAAAAATTCTGACCGCGTCATTTTGAATTTCCCGCCCGCGCTGACTAGCTCCATTCCCGCTCAATCTCCCTACTACTAGTTCTGTCTCAACTCCCGTGAACAGTGGATGGCTGTCCGATCATTTGCGGTATTTTCGTTCTTGTTTAAATAATCAAAAGTCACAGTGCTAAGGATTAAGTGTAGTTAAACATTGGATTATTGGATATGCTTCAAGAGCAATTATGGCCACTGTAAAAACCTTAGAGATGGGGGTAAACAACCATCATGGACTGTAAGTAAACATTGTCAACTGCTAAATATTTTCCATAATCACTTATAAATCCTCATTCTCTGGTTACATTTTATTTAATTCATGCTTTGTGTCCCATGTTTGAGTGCACCGGCTGTGAAAGATGTGATTTTCTCAGTGATTACCATGTCTTTTACATACATTCACTATCTAGTCAACTGGTGAACATTTTTGCCCCACACACCTCTGAATCATAATTTTTCTGGGAACATTTTATTTACTTCATGCTTTGTGCCCCATATTTGAGTGCATAGTCTGTGAAAAGGTGATTTTCTCAGTAATAATCATGTCTGCCTTACTCACCTCAAAATCATCATTTTGGGGTTAAAATTCGATTAATTCATGCTTTGTGCCAATTATTTATGTGAATGGGGTCTTAATTAAGTGCTATGCATGTCCAGGAGGGAGGGAGGTAGGTGGTTTTCTGATTTAGGTTAGGTTAGGTTAGGTTAGGGTCAAGAATGACCGGTGCTGTTGGTGATCAGTGAACACCTTTGCCATACCTAACTCTTTTTCTGGTAACAATTTATTTATTTGATGCTTTGTATCCCATATTTTAGTGCATAAGATATGAGAAATGATGATTTTCAGAGTGATAGCCACGTCTGACACTTACTTACACTAAGCTGCCAACTTGTGAACTTCCTTACTCACCTCAAATTCATCATTTTGGGGTTAAAATTTGATTAATTCATGCTTTGTGCCAATTATGTGAATGGGGCCTTAAGTGCTATGCATGTCCAGGAGGGAGGTAGGTAGGTGGTTTTCTGATTTAGGTTAGGTTAGGTTAGGTTAGGTTAGGGTCAAGAAAGACTGGTGCTGTTTGTGAACAGTGAACACCTTTGCAATACCTAACTCTTTTTCTGGTAACAATTTATTTATTTGAAGCTTTGTATCCCTTATTTCAGTGCATAAGATATGAGAAATGATGATTTTCATAGTGATAGCCACGTCCGATATTTGTACTAACCTGCCAACTCGTGAACACCCCTGCCTTACTCGCCTCAAATTCATCATTTTGGGGTTAAAATTCGATTAATTCATGCTTTGTGCCAATTATTTATGTGAATGGGGTCTTAATTAGGTGCCATGCATGTCCAGGAGGGAGGTAGGTAGGTGGTTTTCTGATTTAGGTTAGGTTAGGTTAGTGTCAAGAATGACTGGTGCTGTTGGTGAACAGTAAACACCTTTGCCATACCTAACTCTTTTTCTAATAACAATTTATTTATTTGATGCTTTGTATCCCATATTTTAGTGCATAAGATGTGATAAATGATGATTTTCATAGTGATTGCCACGTCCGATACTTAGTTACACTAAGCTTCCAACTCATGAACATCTATGCCTTACTTACCTCAAAATCATCATTTTTGGGTTAAAATTCAATTAATTCATGCTTTGTGTCCATTATTTAATGCATATGGTGTGAGAAAGGGTGATTTTCTTAGTGATTTCCATGTCTGATACTTACTTACACTTGCTGGCAAGTTGTGAGCACCTATGCCTTACTCACCTCTAAATCATCATTATTTGGTTAAAATTAAGTTAATTCATGCTTTGTGTGCATTATTTATGTGAAAGGGGACTTAAATAAGTGCTATGCATGTCCGGTAGGGAGGTAGGTAGGTGGTTTTCTGATTTATGTTTAGGTTAGGTTAGTGTCATGAATGACCAGTGCTGGAGCTTCAGGGCCAATATCCGGACAAGACCACTATCCGGATATGCCTTTGTCTCTATTACGTCAGATAGTGGATGGATTACTTATACAGTTTCTCTGCCGTCCCTAGAACAATTACTTTTTCATGCCAATTTTTGAATGCATTGCAATGTGAATGTGAAAATTAATACAGTTGCCTGTAATACGCAAATGTCAGAAATCATTTATATTCAGGCACTTTTTTCCATCTATCTTTATAGCTACTGTTTAGGGCGAAATGTAACTGAATGTTACCCCAAATGTAATAGTTTTATTACTTTAGTTTAATACTTCGTTCACAAGATGGCATCAACCTATGGTGGGAGATACTACAAAGGTTCACTGCAAGATCTGTGGTTCAGCTTTTAAAAATTACGCAATCGCTGTCACGTCTGGTCAGTTGAAACAATTCTCCAGATCTCGTAAGAACTAATGCTAGAAGATGTGTTACCTTTAAGCCAACTCAAGAAATGTTGAGGAATTTCAGTGCCAAAGATGATTCATGGAAGGAGGTACAAGAAAAGGAATGGGTGGTGCACAATAAGTGATTTCAGTTTCATGGTGTCTCAGCTTTTGTCTCTACACCTAGTTCCTTTATGGTGAATATTTTTTGAATAAAATAATCTCTAATTCTCTTTCTAAACTTAAGTAAAATTGTGGAATTTTTCATGGGAATTTTATTTGAGTTTGTGGGAATTTGTGGGAAAAGCAGAGCTATTATGTGGGAATTTAACTTTTTTTGAAGTGGCAACACTGATACCAGTTCACATGGGGTCTACGCCCACTGCAGGTATGTTTAACCCGTCACGTCCCAACTGATTTCCAACCTACGATACCCCAAAATCCCGAGCATTTATGGAAAAAAATTTCTCAAGCCTTCGCTTTTGGTGAGAAACTCGAAAATTCATAGAGAAATCGCGATCCTGTGTTTAAAAATGTTGATACAGGTGTCATGCAACCTTACATTTTCCTTCTTTTTCAGGGTACCTGACTAAAGAAAACGAACTATGGAAGGGTTAACTAATTCAAGTCACTTTCAGTTACGTATTTATTTCTGTATTTGGTGCGAATTTATGTGTAGTAACAGACTACATTGCTTTCACACATTTATATACGCAATAGAAGCATTGTTCAGTCACCAAACACATCCACATATGGCACCTTCCTTTATGACATTACCACCTCATCACTTCTGTTTGTTTCTTGCTCTAGGTTCTTTATTTCTTTGTCCTCCAACTCAGGAACCACTTTCACCATGAATTTCGTCATTGGAGAGACTGTGGGGCAACATAACTTTACTGGCCAGCTTACTGCTAGCAGGTGAATTGCCTTGTGTGTGGGGGAGGGGGGGTTAGGTGGGGCCAGGCAGTATCCCTGCTTGACAGCAGGTAGAGGAAGGTCTCCCGCATATACCTACCAAAAATCACCCATGAAACTTGAAAATTGTGCAAATCATGACTCTTGCAATTACGCGACGTACCTGTACGTCGATGGCCGTAGCTGTGACAAAACATCGCGACGTACCCATACGTCGATGGGATTCCTTGGGTTAACTCCACTATAATGACGTCATCTCAGCTATGCTTTTGTGACCACGTGATTTTTGTCCAGGTTAGGAAGAATCAGATTAACTTAGAGCTTCAGTATTAAGACACCTTTTGTATTTTGTTCATATGACCACAAAGCCATGCCTTAGGAGAGGCTTCTCAATTTAATGGGGTACTATAAACTGCATTTATCATTAATCCATGCACTAGGACATATTGAAACTGAGAAAAAAAATCATGGAAGTAGCAAGAATGATGAGTGGATTTCCTCCCAGGGAGGCGGACCCTAGAACGTGGTGGTTCAGATTTCCTGAGTATGATTATACCCAACTGTGTCCCTCTGACACGCTTGTTCAACAATTTCACCGCAAGGACGTCATGTGTGTTATATTGCTGCTATCTCACCATCATTTAATTAGCCCTCGTGAGATTTTTTTGATCTGGAGGGTTGACCATTGAGGCCCACTGTTTTCATCTGAGGAGGAAATAAGGAATTTTCATGCGATAAATAAGGGAGAAACCTAGAAGTTTGGACCTGTGAACTTCTTGAGTATAAGCCCTTAAGTAGAGGGTGGTACACGAAGTACCCCTGGTAGCAGAACCTAACACGCAATAGCCCTGGACAGTAATGCGTTATGTATAACACTGATAACCCAGTCGCAGTCAGGACACCCTTGTAAACATAATGAAATTGTCTGTCAGCAGTATGAAAAAACTGCAGTGATGGGTTTCAGCTGCAGTGCTTCTCTCTCTCTCTCTCTCTCTCTCTCTCTCTCTCTCTCTCTCTCTCTCTCTCTCTCTCTCTCTCTCTCTCGTACACTGCTAAGCGGATCCGGGACATCCTGAATCAGTTCTCCTGGGGTCTAATCAACCTCAATTTTGTGTGTGTGTGTGTGCGTGTGTGTGTGTGTGTGTGTTCGTGTGTCAAGGCAGTATTAGTCTTTTGAAGGGGTTAATGATAGCTGTATTTAATTCTTTCAGTTTGGAAGTCTCTTCAGATCAGAATGAAAACGTTAGGTGGCAGTTATAATATCATAAATGACGTCATAGGAGTGGATGCCTTACTTTGATTTTTTTAAAGAGATATTTCGAACTACTGACATGGTCATCACTAATCTTTATAATGCGAGAGCTCTTTCCTTTGACAAAGTCGTTCGGATGTAGCAAGATAAATTAAAATAAACATCATCTGAGTCAGAGTTAGGTTTTAAGAGACTAGTGTCTGTTTATTCCCAGGAACTACTTTTAATTTTTACGTGCAGCGAAGCCGACAGCTCTGAGTGGTAAACGTTTTCTCTCTCTCTCTCTCTCTCTCTCTCTCTCTCTCTCTCTCCTTCAAGGAAAATTCAAATATCTGCTCTTGAAGAGGTCCGAGTGATTTTCTTCAAGAAATACAATGTTGCTGAGCTTGAAATTTTGAGTAAATTTAACAAGTAAGCTGTTGCATCTGCTGAGACATCAGCTGACTGTTTGGCAATTTTCAGTTTCAACTATAAGAAGGCCGTTTAGCAACTTTCTTATGAAATGCAAAGTTGCTCAGCTTGAAATTTTTAGTTGATATGGCATGTCAGCTGTTGCATCAGCTGATCCATCAGCTGATTACATAGCAGTTTTCACTCTTGGCTATCAGGAGGCCTTTTAACCCGCTGAGCCCCACAGACGTATGATGCATGTCACTATTTTCCGCGGATAGACCCACTGACGTGCATCGTACGTTACTCAATTGCATGGCCCATTGTGTGCACATTTTTCAACAATCACGGGTGATTTTTGATAAGCATATGTGGGAGACCTTCCTCTACCTGCTATCAAGTGGGGATACTGTCTGGCCTCACCTGACTCCCCCCTCCCTCCCTCCCCCCCACACTAGGCAATTCACCTGTTAGCAGTACCCTGGCCAGTAAAGATATGTTGCCCCCACAGTCTCTCCAATAAAACGCAATTCACTGTGAAAGTGATTCCTGAGGTGGAGGAAAAAGAAACAAAGAAGCTAGAGGTAGAAAACAGAAGTGATGAGATGGTAATGTCGTAAAGGAAGGTGCCATATGCTGGGGTTTTGGGTGAGTGAACAATGCTTTTATCGCCTGTATTATTGTGTGAAAATCAATATAAACTTGTACTACACATAAATTCGTACCAAATAAATAAATAAATACGTAATTTAAAGTGGCCTGAATTAGTTAACCCTTCCATAGTTCATTTTCTTTAACTATGTACCCTAAAAAAGAAGGAAAATGTAAGGCTGGATGATACCTGTATCAACATTTTTAAGCTCAGGAGGGCGATTTCTCTATGAATTTTCGATGTTTCTCACCAAAAGCGGAGGTTTCAGCCAAAAAAAAAAAAAAAGTTGAAAATCGGTCGGGTTCTGAGGGTGTGTTTCGTTAAAAATCCGTCGGGACTGGGTGGGTTTATAAAACAGTTTCACAGAGGAGTATTCTGTGGGTTTCAAAGAGAAAAAATTTTAAAATCTGATTGCGATAGTTTCGCCGCGGGTCTATGGAAATATTCTCCTCTTGTATTCCTTCCTTTTCAGACGATTTTCTTTTCTTTCCAGCTTCAGAGGGAAGAGTTAGATATTGCCTTAACCCGTTCATTACTAAGAGACTCTTGTTAAGTCGAATATAATAGTCTGATAGTGGCCTGATTAAGAAAAAAGAATGTCATAGGTGTGAAGTAGTTAATTCCACTCATTTCCCGTGAGTTTTGACGGATTTTGAACCAGCAAAATCGCCTGGATTGTGTTACCCTGAATGCAGTAAAATAGGGCTGGTTGTATTTCTGCAGTTCATTGAGTGAAGATTGCACAGTACAAGCTCCCAAATTTAGACGATAATTCTTGAAGAACCGTATGATGATAGTACATGTCTGATATTTCTGCATCTTTGCGGACAGTCTTATATGACCATCATTTATAAAACATCAGTTTTTAGCCTGCATATTGCATTGCAGAATGTAGTCAGCAACAATATGGAAAGGCCCACATTATTGCATCATTATCACATGCTTCTGAGCTCGTTGCTAAAAAACTGAGAGCTTCCATACGCTTTTGGCCTCTCAGTTTGTATGATATGGGCAATAATATCTTAAGTCACAGTTCCAATAACTCTGTCAGTACTATGGTGTTATTTCTAGATTTATTCTTGCTTCTACTAGACGATTTAATGGGCTGAATGGAATATAACCTCCCTCTCTTACTAACTTGCTCAAACAAGACATGATAAACTCTTCATCTTTTGCTACCATCAGACGATTTTAATTCCCTCGTGGTCAGGACAACTCTGGTATTCAATTCCAGGTAAATCAGAACAGTTTTATTCAACCGAGAGTGGGTCACAGGGTTCCGAGTGTATGTCGTGTTTTATCGATGCCGCAAATTGTTCAAGCAGAAGTTGTACCGGCGGATAAAGTGTTAATTTAGAAAATAGAACAGACTCTGTCCACCTTGGATCAGAGTCCAGGTGGGAACGAAATTGTTATACCTTTGAAATAAACACAATTCAGTTATGTTGATTAGGTTTTTCTGCATTCACTTTATTTAATACCTGGTACACGAGACCAATAAAAAATGTTAAGAGAGACGGGCTAGAAAGTGAGGGATAGTAAGAAGGGGCTGTGAAGGCCGAGGATTATATAGTACTGTAAACTCATGGTCTGCAGCAATTAACTGACCTACCTCACCGCCTTCATGATAATAGCTGGGTCAGTCGTCACCCTTGGCTGAAGCTGTGCTTCTTTTTTTTTTTTTTTTAATGCAAGGAAGAAGGAACCAAAGGCCATGGGCCTGCATACTGTTCCATCCAAGAAAAAACTAAAACAATATGAAAGAGAGCCAAATTCAAGATCCGTTCATTTCGAGATGCCTGGACACACTGCGTTTGAAGGACTGGAGATCATAGGAAGTAGGGAATACCGTACAGACACAGGAAGACAGTTCCAGAGTTGACCAGTTGCAAAAATGAAGGACTGGGAGTAACGGCTAACTCTTGCATTAGAGAGTTGGACAGAAAAGAGTTGAGAGTTTGTTGCTAGACGGGTGATACGTGCCCGTCGTAGAGGTGGAGGCTGACAGCTCAGAGGAACACTGACCATTGAAGTAGTGATAGAAAAGAGATAAAGATGCAACACTGCAGCGAAGAGACAGAGGTTGAAGGGAATCAGTAAGAGGAGGAGAGTTAATGAGACAAAAAGCCTTTGACTCCACCCTGTTGAGAAGAGCTGCATGTGGGGAGCCTCCCCACACATGCGAATTGCAGCTGCTCCACACACGGGCGAATAAACTTCGTATATAAAGTCAACAACAGTGCAGGGGTAAAGAAAGTTCGAAGACGGCATAGCACACCTAATCTCTTTGAAGCAGATTTCACAAGAGATGTAATATGTTCTTTCCAAGATAAATCCTGAGTGAATGAAACCTCAAGCATGTTCAAAGATGATGCAGGACTAAACTGGACATTATTAAACATTAGTGGGTTATCTTGTGGGTGATTTTGTCCGATTGATAGGTGTAAGAACTGAGTCTTTGATGCATTCAGAACAACAAGATTATTTTTACCATTATTAAACATTAGTGGGTTATCCTGTGGGAGATTTTGTCAGATTGATAGGTGTAAGAACTGAGTCTTTGATGCATTCAAAACAACAAGATTATTTTTACCCCAGTCAGAGATACGAGCCAAGGTAGACATTAGGTGTGCCATAGCCTCATCCCTTGTTTGTTGAAGTAACTGCTGAGATGGATGTTGTGGGAACCGAATGGAAAAGTGAAGGGTGGAATCATCAGCATATCAGTGGATAGGGTTATATGTACAGCTTAGAAGGTCATTGATGAATAAAAGGAAGAGAGTTGGTGATAGAACAGAGCTCTGAGGAACGTCATTGTTGATAGATCTAGGAGAAGAACGATGGCCGTCTACAACAGTGGCTATAGAACGACAAGAAAGGAAGCTAGAGATGAAGGCTCAGATAGAAGGATAGAAACCTTAAGAGGGCGGTTTGGAAATTACGGATTGATGCCAGACTCAATCAAAAGCCTCTGAGATGTCAAGTGCAATGAGAAAGCTTTCGCCAAAGTCCCGAAAGGAGGATGACCAGGAGGATGAAAGGTAGGTGAGAAGATCACCAGTGGACCGTCCCTGATGGAACCCATACTGACGTTCAGAGAGAAGGTTGTGACAGCACCAAGTTATGCAACAGTAATTCACTAGCTTTCATGCATTGCTAAAATCTGATTTAGTTTGATTGGAGGTTGTTCCACTTATTCCTTCAGTGTGACTTGTTTGTGGATAGACTTATGATGGTGATGTTTGTGACAACTTTCATTTGTGTGTTCTAACGTAAGAGTACAAATTTTCACTGTATACTAGCACCTTTAAGCACCTCCAGCTACACCATGTAGATGTCAATCCCCCTGTTTACACATAACTAAAATTTCCTTCATGGACCTATTTTCCACTTGGACACATTACACTCATAAAGCTATTTTTCCCACATGGACATATTTCCCCCTTGGATTTATTTCCCCTTAGATCTGTCTTACATTGTGGACCTATTTTACCCATGAACCTATTCTTCCTGTAGACCTAATTTCACCATGGACCTACCATCATACACAGATATATTCCATGTGGATTTTTTCCTAATTGATATATTCTTCCAAGGTAGGTATTTTCCTTCATGGACCTATCCAATGTTTGTATTTTCCTTCATGGACCTAT
>JAGKTI010022989.1:0-15004 GCA_018397915.1 Birgus latro
CTCATCCCTTCCCACACGCCCACCTCACACCACCTCGCCAGGGACTGTATTTAAAGACTGCATTGCTCCTGTGGCAGTGTTTGTAGATGCGTTTGGTTTCTCCTGTACAACCACCAGACATTTCCCAAGTGAATATATAATGCCAAGAGCGACACCCACTACAGTCTGTGATAACAGCTAATTGTTACCTAAAAATAATGAGTAGGGTGTGTCATATATATAGGATGATCGTAACCCACTTTCTGTCCACCTCCCGCCCGCTTCTCACCCACCCACTTTCTTTTCATGTCACCCTCCCACTCGCCTGCCTTTCGACCCATCTCACCCACTCATCCACCTCCCACGCCCATACTGATTCACTTACCGTCTCTCTCCCCACCTCAGTACCCACTCACCCGCCTCACTCCACCCACCTGCCCACCATCTCACTCACTCATCCACCACCTATCCTACCCCCTCCCACCCACTTGTCAACCGCCCACTTTTTCCTCATTCCACCCTAACCAACCTGGCAGCCACCTCCCACCCCGTACCACCCTCTCATCCACCACTCACCCCAACCACACTTTAATCTCTTCCACTTTAATGATCTCTATAGATAAGGCTATTCTTGTTGTTTACGTGTTTTAATCAGCTGGGGGAGATATAAGAGAGCCCAATGGACGCTATACAGTATCCAATCCCTTCAGATCCGTAAGTATGAAAACGCTAAGACTAACATACAAATACGTCACCAGAATGAAGGGGTTTAGTTTTTATATATGTTTTAGATCGTATACACACATGCGTCAACTGACTCTTCCCATACGGCTCTCTTCCTCGCCTTCTTTTCTGGACTTCATCTTCCTCACTTCCTGTTTTACACCCACCTCGCCTTCCCCTCCCCCTCTCTCTATTTGTCTATCTATCTATCTATTCACCTACCAATCTATCTATCTATTTACTTATCTATCTGTCTATCTGTCTACCTACCTACCTATCTATCTATATAAATGTATGGATGAATTGCTGAAGCTGCTTGTGATCTCAGCCTTCTCGTAGTATTATCAGAATGTAATCCTTTGGACGTTCCATCCACTACTTCTTGCATCTGTCTGTCTGTCTGTCTACATACATCTGTTGCTAAAGTTGCTTATGCTCTCATCCTACTCGTAATTCATATAACAAAAGAACCTCTTGGGCAGGAATTTGCTGTTCATTTGCCCTGGTCTTTTTAAATATTGACGCACTTACGTACAAAGAGGCTCTCAGCTCTGCAGGGGAGGTAGGAACAAGGGCTTATCTGCGTACAAACCGTAAGGGTTGGTTTTACTAGTAGTACAGTACGCATTTCAGCCCTATTTCCTGCACTTAATGCTCCCGAGATTACCTTTCCCTTAAAGTTAAACAAAAAAAGAAAGGAGAAATAAGGGTGGTAGTGAATAATTTCTTCAGTGAGGAAGGACAGTGAGAGAAAAGATGCGACTGCGAGAGAAAGGAAAATTATTCAGTCATTTCATGTCAGAGTCATTAATTTTGATTATCTGGTGTCCTAATCGTTACAACGTACGATTTTATGCTGCAGCTGAATGCCTCATCTCTCATCCCCTTGAATATCGACGCGCAGTAAATATAACATCAGTAGCCTGCACTTGGCGTCCACTTCCACCCGCGAACACCTCTGGTCGTCTCCCACGTTTCTTGCAACGGGAAGGATGATGTGATGTTTCTGAGCTATGAAAAGGCAACTGAGAGTTCCATGGGACATTTACAAAGTGAAAATTAACTGCACCCTTGTGTAGTTTTGTTATTTGTGGAATCTTACGAGGTGGGTGGGAGAAGTCGCTATTTTGGCGCGTTTTCCAGGTGGCGATCGATGTCTTCCCGCGCTTTATGAACAACAAATCTCAGCTCAGCGCCTTTGGACCGTTCTTGACCTCACGCGTCATACATAGCCGCATGTATCACGAACCTCACAAATCTATATACCCAACACTCACCTTGTTACTCGGTTGTCCGGTTAAAATATTCCCAGCGAGTAGACCTGTGAGGGAGACTAGTCAGCACGCAGGAGCCACACTAACTTACGCGCACACACCACCAAGCACACAGCCCGCGCCCCCCTAGCCCAGCCCCACACCCGCACCCGCGCATGCGCTTTCCTCACTATACTCCCTCTGCCTCTCTTTCTCACTCCCTCTCTCTTCCTCTCTTCTCTCTGTTTAGGAATGGTGACAACAGGTTGGGTGGGGATGATAGTTGTTAACTTATTCTATAGCGGCAGGTGTTGCTCGCATTCAGCAGCAATCCTACTTTCTGTGTACTCTTCCATTGAGTATAGCGAGAGTTTTCTTTGAAATTTTGATATCTTTGAACGATTTCCCTCAGTTCAGGAAAGACTTTTGGAACTGGAGAGGTTGGATATAGTCTTAATAAACCGCTTCAGTATGAGAGGCCTCTCCTAAATCTCAGAATATCGTCTGGTAGCAGCAAGAGTGAACTGAAAGCGACTTCAGAGGGTTAAGGAATAAAACTCAGTACATGTTGTTCTCATTGAGCAGAAAATATATATAGACAGTTCAAGTTACAGCAGCTAGTACGTAATTGCTGATCTGCTTACAATAATCAGCAGTTCCTTAGATGTAAAATGAAATCCCACCTCCACTCCATTCCCCAAATCGACTTATCTTTCAACTCACAGTATTTCTCTCAGATCCTTTTCACATTTGCGCCACCCTCTATTATACTTTCCCCCAATCGCTCTAGGCTTCTGAGCGGTTTTGGAAATTTCGTAACTCGTCTTCCTTGTCGATGTGTAATACGACTTGATATTATTATTTATGATATTCTTGGTTTCTAGCATGGACACATATTTTCATTAGTAACGTACAGTATGAAAAAAAATCAAACTAAATTTGTGTGCAAGGGGTACCACGAAATCTCCTATGCCACTTAGAATACTGCCCTTCTATACCACATATCTCTCAGGCGGTTCTATAGTAAGTCTTTGGGTACTGGCGGGTCTTTGGCTAAATAAACTTACATAATGGTGATGTGCAGTTCATTTCCTGGCATAGTTTTCAGATAAATTAGTCATGAAAACGTTTAGCAGTGTTAGTCAGTCAGCTCCAGCAGCACCCGTCAGGCAGTCCCAGCAGTGTCAGTCAGTCAGTTCCAGCAGCATCAATCAGTCACTTCCAACAGTGTCAGTCAGTCACTTCCAGCAGTGTCAGTCAGTCAGTTCCAGCAGTGTCATCCAGTCAGTTCCAGCAGTCATCCAGTCAGTTCCAGCAGTGTCAGTCACTCCCAGCAGTGTCAGCCAGTCACTCCCAGCAGTGTTAGTCACTCCCTGCAGTGTCAGTCAGTCACTCCCAGCAGTGTCAGTCAGTCACTCCCAGCAGCATTAGTCACTCCCAGCAGTGTCAGTCAGTCACTCCCAGCAAAGTTAGTCAGTCAGTTCCAGCAGTGTTAGTCAGTCCCAGCAGTGTTAGTCCGTCACTTCCAGCAGCATTAGTCACTCCCAGCAGTGTCAGTCAGTCAGTTCCAGCAGTGTTCATCACTCCCAGCAGTGTTAGTCAGTCACTCTCAGCAGCATTAGTCACTCCTAGCAGTGTCAGTCAGTCAGTTCCAGCAGTGTTAGTCACTCCCAGCAGTGTTAGTCAGTCACTCCCAGCAGTGTTAGTCAGTCACTTCCAGCAGCGTCAGTCACTTCCTGTACGATTTGCTCTGCACATTACACAGTTATCCTACTGTATGTTACCGATAAAGTCTACGTTGATATTAATAGTATATGCTATAGAACACAAGAGGCACAGCAGTTACGGAATTAATTACCCACGTCCTTAGACCAACTAGTCTAAGGGTGGAATATTTGACTTTTCCTTGTGACCTTGACCTTCAGTGGATTGCTCTCGAAATCGAATTACTTGATTCTTGCCTGACCTTATCGATCCACCAGTTTACTCGGAATAGGATCAAAACTGTCTGAGCTGACTTGTCCCAGTGACATACTTCCACCCACATTCCTTCACCTGCTCTTTACTTCCACCCACATTCCTTCACATGCTCTTTACTTCCACCCACATTCCTTCACTGCTCTTTACTTCCACCCACATTCCTTCACTGCTCTTTACTTCCACTCACATTCCTTCACTGCTCTTTACTTCCACCCACATTCCTTCACTGCTCTTTACTTCCACCCCACATTCCTTCACTGCTCTTTTACTTCCACCCACATTCCTTCACTAATTTTTACTTCCACCCACATTCCTTCACTAATCTTTACTTCCATCCACATTCTCTGCTTCCACCCTCATTTCATTACTTGATATTTACTCCCAGACTTTTATTTCTTCTGAATTTTACTTCCACTCGGATTCTTATTCCTAGATTTTTATTCTCAAGCTTACATTCCTTCTCCTAGGTCAGGTCTCTCCACTGGATTATTTTCTTAGGATGCACTACATAGGCTAAAAGAACACTCTGTCCTTTATTCACCTGAGAGTCACCCTTGCATTAGCCTCCGGAATGGGTTACACAGTCATATTTACATTCGATTTCTTGTTACTTACACGTTTTCTTACAGGGAGGACTTGAGACATGGGAGACTTCTGTAGTCTCTTCTCATTCTTGCTACAGAAACAAAGCTTAATTACGAAAACTTTTCCTTTTGTAACTAAAATATTTGCTTTGCCGGAAGGCCAAGGAAAAGAGAATGCAAAAACTACCATATCTCTTGTTCTTCCTGCAGATATAAATTTGGGTTACGAGAGGGAATTGATCGCAAATATGTTTCTGGAGAAAAGTTTTTAGTGCATCGCAGCCAAATTCCATCCATAAAACTTTGTTCTTTGTTTATGGTGTTGGGTGACCCTTCAACTACTGGCCACATTTTCCCGCTGTCTGTCATAGCCATGTTTTCCATCTCATGCCTTCCTTTACGGTACCTTATACATTATGTACAGTACATCTGATTAATATCGACACAGTTAGCATCAGGAACATATAAAACGATTAATAAAGTGCGATACGCAAAATAAATCGTCGAGAAAGAGGCGTTACGAAATCGCCGAACCCAGCAAGAAATACGGCATTAAGTTTGCACTGTATTCCAACCAGATTCGATCCCATAACTTCCGACTGGGTTTCTGCAGCAACAGTCGGTGGTCTTGTAGATTGGCTCTGTGTTCCACCTCCCTGCTTCCCTCTTACTGCTCGTTATCCCATGCCCGACTCTTACATGCCATTCTGCCCATCTCCTATTCTTTACCTCTTCCCCATGGTACCTCTACAGTCAATGGAATCCTTCGTGTGAAGCAGCCGTGGTAATGAGATTCCTGTTGTGGCCATCATGCAAGCACCTCTGGTTCGGTGGCAACCGTAGACCTTGATTCAACTGCCTTCTGTGGTCTGGCGCGTAATGTCTTCTTCCTCCTTCACTGGAACGCATGCACACTGTAGCACCAGTCGAACAGGGCAGTACTCCCAAGGTGGATGGAAAGCTGATGACAGGGAGAGATGGAGCTCCCATTTCATCAGCCCTCAGGACTAGTTCCTGACCATCCCCCTTTGCTGAACTTTTTCAGTGTTTCAGTATCACAGAGAGTAGGCCAGTATGCTTTCCAATACAAGTTTCTCTAACTCTCTACACAAGACTACATGCACAGTATACACTACACTTCCTTTTCAAAATTTGAAAGAGAAATGGCGTCTTAATAACCAGCCTCGGAGTCCCCAGGGAGGGAGACCATAAATGCCCCCAACATCCGCCCCTCTCCCGGTGATGACTCGATGAGCTGCCTGGAACCACTGTCTGACTCACTTCTTCATTTCTGCAACAATCGCAGCCTTTCCTCTAACATTCGCTCTGTTGAGCACCACCTCTCCTCCTCTAAACCTCACCTTCTCTTCCTAACTGAGACTCAGTTGTCTGAGGCAACTGATAGCAAACTCTTTTCTATATCCTCCTACTTTGTACTCATTTCAAAGCCAGAAGTGGCTGTTGTGTATATGTACGCAACTACTTATCTTTCTCTCGTGTTCCTGAACATGATTCTTCTGAATTCTCTACTCTCTGGCCTTGGGTTTCCTGTCATTTTCTGACTAAATATATCTGTGCTGTTTGCTTATCCCCTAACTCTACTGACTATGAAAAATTCAACTATCTCACTTCTACGATGGAACACATTCTGTCCATTTCTCCTTTCTCCGAAATCTCCATTCTGGGAGATTTCAATGTTCACCACCACCTTTGGCTCTCCTCTCCTTTCACTGATCCACCTGGTGAGCAAGCCTACATCTTTTCTGTCCTAAATGACCTAGAGCAGCTTGTGCAGCACCCTACCTGTATTGCTGACCGCCTTGGAGAGAGCTCCAGCATACTTGACCTCTTCCTTACAACTAATCCTTGAGCTTACACTGTTAATCTTTCCTCTCCGATGGGCTCCTCCGAACACAACCTTATTACTTTACTTTATTTTAACCTGTCCTATCGCTCCGGTGTGGCCTGTGGACCCTCCAAAGAAACGTCGACTGTGGCACTTTGGAGTTGCAGATTGGGAGGCCCTCAGGCAGTACTTCTTTGATTTTCCCTGGAATGATTGTTGCTTCCATGGCCAGGAGCCAACTGAGTGTGCCTTGCGCATTACGGAGATTATTCTCTAGGGCATGGAAGCATACATTCCCTTCTCATACCCTTTGACTAATGCAAGAAAGCCTTGGTTTAATCACATTCGTTCTAATGCTGTCTGCAGCAAGGAGAGGGCCTATAAAAGGTACCAGAGCCAACCCACCCCCGGATCACATCTTTTTTGATGTTTCTGCCCGGAACTGTGGTAAGTCTGTTCTTCGCTCTGCTAAAAATAATTTCATCTGTGTTAAATGCTCTCAACTCTCCAACTTGAATTCTTCTCGCTCCTTCTGGCACCTTGCCAAAAACCTTTCTAACAACTTCACCTCATCATCCTTCCCTCCTCTTATCTACTCTGATGGCTCTGTAGCTATTTCTTCTACTGATAAAGCAGCACCCTTGGCTCAGACTTTCTCCTCCAGTTCCACCTTAGACGATGCCGGTGCTGTTCTTCCATCACTTTCCCCCTCTGACTTCCTCATGGCTGACATTAAAATTTCTTCAGCTGATGTATTTTCTGCCATCACTAGCCTCAATACGAACAAGGCATATGGGCCTGATGGAGTCCCTCCTGTTGTCTTTAAGAACTGTGCTTCTGTGCTTACACCCTGCCTAGGTAAAGTCTTCGCCATTATCTGTCAACTTGTACCTTTCCTACTTGCTGGAAGTTTGCTCTCATTCAGCCAGTCCCAAAGAAGAGTGACCATTCCCAACCCTCTAACTATCGTCCAATTGCTTTAACATCCTGTGTCTCAAAAGTTATCGAGTCAATTTTTAACAGAAAAATTTGAAAGCATCTTTCCTATCACAACCTACTTTCTGATCGTCGGTATGGGTTCCGTCAGGGACGCTCCACTGGCGATCGTCTCACTTACCTTTCAGACTCCTGTTCATCCTCCTTTCGGGACTTTGGCGAAAGCTTTGTCATTGCACTTGACATCTCAAAGGTCTTCTATCGAATCTGGCATAAATCTTAAATTTCCAAACTGCCCTCTTACGGTTTGTATCCTTCTATCTGTGCCCTCATCTCAACCTTCCTTTCTGGTCGTTCTATAGCCGCTTTTGTAGACGGCCATCGTTCTTCTCCTAGATCTATCAACAGTGGTGTTCCTCAGGGCTGTATCCTATCACCAACTCTCTTCCTTTTATTCATCAGTCACCTTTTAAGTTGTACATCCAACCCTTCACCTTTACATTCGGTTCCCGCAACGTCCATCTTAGCAGTTACTTCAACAAGCAAGAGACGAGGCTATGGCACACCTAATGTCTGACTTGCCTCGTATCTCTGACTGGGGTAAAAATAATCGTTGTTTTCAGTGCATCAAAGACTCAGTTCTTACACCTATCAACCTGGTAAAAATCTTCCACAGGAGTACCCACTAAGTTTAACAGTGTCCAGCTCGGTCCTGCATCATCCTTGAACATGCCTGGGGTTTCATTCACTCGGGATTTATCTTGAAAAGGACATATTATATCTCCTATGAAAGCTGCTTCCAAGAGATTATGTGTGCTAAGCCGACTCCAAACCTTCTTTCCCCTCCACAGTTGTTGACTTTATACACGGGTTTTATTCGCCCCTGTTTAGAGTACAACTCTCATTAGTGGAGAGGCTCCCCACGTACAGCTCTTCTCAATAGGGTGGAGTCAAAGGCTTTTTGTCTCATTAACTCTCCTCCTCTTACTGGCTCCCTTCAACGTCTGTCTCTTCGCCGCACTGTTACATCTTTATCTCTTTTCTGTCGCTACTTCAACGGTCACTGTTCCTCTGAACTGTCTGCTTGCATCCCTCCACCTCTACGACGGGCACGTAGCACCCGTCTAGCAACAAACTCTCATCCCTTTTCTATCCAACTCTCTAATGCAAGAGTTAACTGTTACTCCCAGTCCTTCATTTATGCAACAGGTCAGCTCTGGAACTGTTTTTGTCTGTATTTCCTACTTCCTATGATCTCCAGTCTTTCAAACACAGTGCGTCCAGGCATCTCGAAATGAACGGATCTTGAATTTGGCTCTCTTTTGTATTGTTTTTTGTTTTTTCTTGGAAGGAACAGTTTGCGGGCCCATGGCCTTTGGTTCCTTGTTCCTTGCATTAAAAAAAAAAAAATCCACAAAGGAGAAGAAAAAAAAAACTTCCGTGTGGGAGCCTCGCTGGGCATCGGACAACACGCAAGGTCTCAACCAGCCAACATTACCTTACGTCAGTAGTCGACAGTTTGGGTTGACTGATACCCTTTGTCATGAACTCGTTAGCCGTTATCCCGGCCTACAGAAACTACTCGTTTTATGGTTATATTGATAAAAAAGACAAACCAATATACTTTATTTATACACAAGACAAACTGGGTAAAACTACTAACTCTAATTCTAATCCCCGCCCTCCTGTTCCAATGTGATGGCAAGAACTATAGTAGTAAAAAAAAAAAAAACATGTGACGTTCCTGTGGGATTATAAGCTTAGTTAAAGGCACCGAGCCGATAAATGGGGTTAACAGGATTCATCCGGAGAGGGAGAGAGAGAGAGAGAGAGAGAGAGAGAGAGAGAGAGAGAGAGAGAGACTTCTGACCTAGAATTTCATTAAAACTGTTTACTCCACATATCCGTAATCTAACAATATATGAAAGCAAAGGTCTGTAAACGACTGAAGCAACGCAAAATCATTACATCAACTCTACAAACTTTATCAGGTGGACGAATGGGGTAGAAATGAAGCCAATAGTGTCCATAACGGTTAGCTAGTCAAACAGCTAAAGTGGCAGTTGTTACTCAGAAATAATTTCAGACTAACTGCTGTAATCCGGATGTGTCTCGTTACCCCCGGAAAACTTGGATTTACCACGACGGGGTAATTTACCTCTCATCGCTGACCCTTACCTTACTTGAAGGCATGTTATCCCCAGTGGGCATTGGAGGAGCATATTGCGTGGTCATTCGGTATTCATCGTAGTACATTACAAGCGGTATATTTCAGGAAAACATTAAAAAGGTGAACTATGGAGATGATGAATGTGCATGGAATTCTTAGTTTAGCAAGATAGGCGTACACGGCACCATAAATCATGCTATGAAATAGAATACTTTAATTTTACTAAAGCGTTACAATAATGTGTCCGAGTTGTAAAGAAAAAAAAGTGTCTGGCATCTAGATAAAGAATAATAGTTTATATGACGTTATGACTTTTTTTTTTTTTTTGAGGAGTGGGGGTTACCTGCAAGGCAAGTAAGCGATGAAACAGGAGTGGCCAGTGATGCACAATGGTGTCCTGTGGTGTAGTGAGGGTTAATACAGCTCTTGGACAAGGCATCGCAGTCTGCCACTTTCACCTGCACATCTGACGTCACATAGGCGATCTAAGCCGCAATTTCGTGCTGTCACTGGAGCGGCCACGACCTGTTTCAACCTCCGGCTTCCTGGTGCGTGAGTGGTGAAGAAATATCTTGACTGACCAACTTGGCAGCACAAATATGCTGCTGTAGGTTTTTGGATGTGAGTTATTAAGGCGTATATTTCTTTTCATTTATTGTGGATGACTAAGGATAAGATATCGTTCTTTTCACCTGGCACGAGAACAGAATAGCATATGAGTAAAAATATCAGCTCAAGATTTTATTTGTATCTCCGTAGGCGATCATTAACCAGACATTAGCCAGAGACGTGTCTGGTCCTTTAGGAAAGCACCAGCACGGAAAATCTCATAAATGCATCTAAAATCATTAGTTTACAGGTAATTACAGTTCAAGTAAATACCCAGCCACTTACCCAGCCACTTACAAACAACACGATTATTCACAACTGCTTAAGCTTTGCTGTTGTGTCAAGACTGCTACGGTAACCCGGGGGACATTTTTGAATGCCAGCACTGCCCATGAAGATCATGTTGAAGTTACTGAAAGCGTTGTTAAGTATTGCACATCATCTAAGCCATCCATAGCTGGGATCAGTATTCCTATGTATGCAACTGATCCAGCTATACTAGGCTGGCAGAGGACACTGGCTGACTTACAGAGGCGCTATCAAAACAGTCCTAGTAAGAAGGTAGTGCGTGATAATATCGGTGTCGTTGCACAGTACCTGAACTACGTCAGAAGGTCAGTAAACGGCACTGGGAAAACTTCCACTGGAAGGACCAAGTCTCTCCAGGGAGTGTGGTACTGTACCATGTAAACGGAATAAGAGGAATGTACCACACCCAGGAGACAAGCAATCTTCAGTGGACTCCCTGACTCGATTTCTTCTACAAAAAAGAACTATATTCTATAAGAGTAGCAGAGGGACTTGATTGTGTAATACTGTATTTTTATCTGGGGTTGTTTATTTCTTTGTTAACACTCACGGAGCTGGATATGAATTCTATCTATCTGTCTTTCTATGTCTAGAGCCAGACGCCATAATCCCGTAAGGGGTGGCCGTTTGACTTTGAGTCAGTTGTTTAAGGGGGAAGGACACTACCTCTCCGCCCTGTTGACACGTAGGAAACACATATGAGTTAGTTACATGGTTACCACCCAGCTTTGTAAATGGTTTCCTGGCTTACAGGAAACCATTAGGCTTGTCACTCAATGCAAAACCACCTGAAAAGGAAAGAAGATTAATAGAAAGTGACAGGGACGATGCAAGAAACAGGAAGAGAGAAGGGTAGACAGAAAAAAATGATAAAGGTGAAGGAAGAAGTAGGCAGCAATACATCAAGTGAGTGGATGATGATCGCCACCACCTACCACCTTACTGCCTAATGCTTCCACAGAATGCGATGTAGTCAACAGATGTCTATCAACCATCCGCTGTACTGAAAGCTCAGCTCATATAAAGTTCATTCACATGGATTCCTTCCCATGTTGGGATACCCTTCAATGAAAAGGCTAACTACTTAGCTCATAAAGCTCTTCTTCTAAATTCTCCTGATACTAATGCTGAATATACTGTAGCTATACTTCGGTGAAGAGTACGATCAGCTGTCTTTTACTCATGTTATTGTTAGTCAGCTTCATTTGAGAATGGAAAATGGTAGTATTAGCTCTCCTCACTATGTGAACATGTTTCACAATACTCAAGTAGAGTTGTTATTAAACTAAGTAAATTTTCTTAAGTACTGTACTCAAATAACTTCTCTGATTATCGACTTTTTAAAATATATGTATTTCTTCCCTTACTCTAACTTATGTATGGTTATCGAATACTTTTACTCTAATACATTTTAAAACTTAATAAAAAGTACTCGTTAAATTAAAAACTGGAAGCTCACTCTAGCTATCTGTCAGTGACACAGCATAGAAGATTGCAAACATGGATGCTGACAAATCACAATTCTATGTCTGGACCAGTCACGTGAGATTCGTCTCGATCCCCATGCTTCCTGCCCGCTAAACTAACGCAAACACATCGATCTATTACGATTCATCATCCTTTCGGCGTCTTTAATTTCGACTAAGGATGGGGGAAGGTTTGAACTAGAGAGCAAGGAAAGAAGAAAAATACGATGGGGGGGGGATGTAACCAATAGCATCCCCAATGAAATGGATCATACACTCACCCACTCACTCGCCATTCAAATCCCTGGCATCCTAACTCTGCCTCACAGACATAACGGTCGGGACATTCTTGTTTTTTTGTCTGTTTGTTTATATTTAATTATCTGGTTCACATTGCCTATGACAAAGTTAATCCAACAAAAAAACTCATTCCCATCTGATCCCTCACATCATCGACCTCCGTACATAGCTTCCTCACACATTCAATCGCCAAATTTATCCATTTTCTTCTGTGACCACCAGCTCCCCCTCCCACCACCAACTCATGCACAGGTATCCTTTTCACCACTCTAATTACAACTTTCCTCAAATGACCTTAGTTTACCATTTAAGCACTCCCCTTCAGCCCTTTTGTCAACAAACTTCCTTACTACACATCTTTAACGCATTGCATTATTCCTTGTCTTGTCCACTGTAACTTATGCGCTGCATCTGCATTCCTCAAGACCCTTATTTTCACTGCTCTTACTCTTGACTTTTTGCTCTCCTGTTACATCAAATTTCGCATCCAACCGTTAATGTAAGCACCAAAACACTTTATGCAATCCTCTTGCAGCCTCTACACTCAGACCTGTGTTAGTTATCAAGGCTTTCGAAGCACCGGCTGCTTTCTTCCTGATGGTACTCGACTTTCCCTTCCTTTGTGCATTTATCTCTCGTTTCTATTACTGCGCCAATGGTACGTAAACTCCCTCTTCAGCTTAAGTCCCTCTCTATTCACTTCTCATCACAACACACTGGGCACCACCTTGGCTCTGAACTACCAACACTCTTATCATTTGCGTTCAGAGCACAGCGCTCACAGTTGACAAACAAAACTCTGCCTCAGTCTAAAACCTCTTATTAAATTATCAGCAATGGTGGTAGGTGGGGAAGCCCAATATCCACTCACTCGATGTAGCGGTACTCTCGGGTGTCTGCCCTTTCCTGTCTTCCTTCTTTCCTTCCTTCCTCTTCTGACTTTATTTCCTTCATTCATTCCTTTTCCTTCTGCTTATGGTTGACCCTACACTCCTTCTTGTGTCTTTCTTTCCTTCATTCTTTCCTCTTCCTTCTGCCAATGGGTGACTCTCAGAGTTGTAAAAAGTACCCTGCTTTGATACTTAAGTAAAAGTATTGTTACACTGACAAAATATTACTCAAAGTACAAGTAGAAGTAACCAAAGTTAAATGTACTCAAGTAAAAATAAAAAAAGTACATTGTTCATGAAGTACTCAAGTAGTGAAAGTAAAAAGTAACTATTAAATTGTCTATCGTCTCAGAGATTATATACAAATTATCTATCTATATATCTATCTATCATCCAACCCTGTGTCGCCCCATGAGGAGCGTAGGAGCCCGGGGCTAGGCAAGTTGGTCCTGACAGTTAATGTGACAGTGACCAGCCTCACTCATCCGCGAGTGGCATGACGTGAGCAATAAACCCGAACCATCCCTTGGATACAAACCTACACAGGCTTAAGCCGATTGGAGTGCTTTAATTACCCACTAAACCACCAGGCGCCATAATTTGATTATAATGTTACCATCCAGCATAGTAAATGGTCTCCTGGTGTACAGGAAACCATTTGGCTTGTCACTCAGTGCAGAGTCACCCACAGGCAGAAGGAAGAGGAAAGAATGAAGGAAAGAAAGACAGAAGAGGGACTGTAAGGTCACCCGTAGGCTGAAGGACGAGGAGAGAATGAAGGAAAGACAGACAGAAGAGGATGGAAGGAAAGAAGGATGGAGGAGAGGAAAGGGCAGACACCCGAGAGCAGCACTACATTTTTTTTTTTTTACGCAGTAAAAAAATGGAGATACAGCCTTAATTTTTGGCAGCAAGATAGCTGATGACCGATAGTATCAGAGACAATTTTTTCAGAAAATCATGATTTTTTTAAATTTTTTCATGGGAAGCCCCCCTTAACCCTCCTAATTATCCATACATGCAATATCACGTATGAACTGAAAATGTGGCTCACATTATGTAGCTTAATCACTCGGTTTGAACTGTGACTCGTAGATTACCTCAGTTTCCAATAATACTGTGCTGACATCAGCGAAAGGTTAGTCATAAACGTACTAGTTAAATTATATTACGATGATAAGAGTAGATGTGCTACTAATTAGAAGTACACAGTAAATCTGTTTAGTGCGTAATATGGTTGATGTGCAAGATAGATATACTGTATAGTATTAGATAACTAGTCTGTAAGACCGTCAGTCAAACCCAGCATAAGACGGTCAGCAGTAACATGGTTAGCCAAAGGTGGTTATTGTGTTAGATGGTTAGGCTAACATAGCATAAGAAGGTAAGTAACATGGTTTGCCTAGTATAGCTTATTATTTGTGTAAGATGGTTAGGCTAGCATAGCATAAGAAGGTTATCATATTGTTACCCTAGTATAGCATAAGACGGTTAGTGTGTAAGATGGTTAGCCAACCCCAGCATGTTCAGTTCCCGTGTTTCACGGGATGCTAATTATAGAAAAGTACATGGGTTACACATAGTAGCGTAAGAGAAAACACTGAAGTACACGATAAGCACAACAAAATCAACATGAGTATGGGGGAGTAAAGATCTTTACCATTTCCAGAAAGGACTGATAATATCAAAGACTGCCTAAGTTTCTGGAAATGTTGAAGGATCAGTACAATATCTCCTACATATTAACATACAGATTGAATCAAGACGGGCTGGAGCACTTCTTTGTTTGCCTCAGAGAAATGGGAGAATGTTATCAGCATCCATCTCCTGTTGCTGGAAAACTTCCGTTTAGGTCACATCTCGGGAAAAAATAGTTTACTTGAGGGGTCAAAACAAATCGTGGACAACAAACAAAAAGATGATGTGGACATGTCAGCAGGATCGTTTCCCAGCTTCAAT
>JAGKTI010022990.1:0-15004 GCA_018397915.1 Birgus latro
CCCCCCCCCCCACTCCCCCTTATTTTTAATATAATGTTTTTGGTTTTATCTTCATTGTCGCATTCATGCTTTTGACTATCAACCTCTCCCTCTTTAGTTCTTCCATGCAACTGTCCTACATGTTTTATAACATATTGGAATTTCATGTGAATAAAAATGACCAGTTTTCCACTTATGATTACACTGGTTTCATTAACATCGCTGAATGCCGGCAGAGTAATTTGCCTCTCGATAGCAACACAAGTGGTAAGTAGTTGTTCTTGGGCACACATATTAATCCGTCTGTCTTTGTCTTGTGCTACGAGGGGCTGCAGTAGCAAATTTCCAATGTTCTACCTCTACAGTATATCGCTTATCTATCTGTTAACTGTCAAGGTGCCAGTATATGTCTTACTGGAATATTTGCTAAATAAAGAGCAATAATCTGCTTGCACCGATAGGCTGTAGTTTCTTGTTGATTAATCTTGCTTTCAGGCTTTCAGCACTTACGGGTTTACCCACGTGAATATCATCCCGCATAGAGAATTAAATGTTGATAATAATATATCTTTAAATGTTTATTTTTCTGATTTGATGACACTAATGATTTCGAAATTACGATTATCTGCGGGTTTTATTTTATGGGACATATTTCCTTCAGTATTGTTGATTTTGAATGGAAAATAAGTATTACGAGAGTTTCTCTGCATTTTAACCCTGAAACCGTTGAGCGATAGGGAGTGCATTTCACATTCTTTCGTATTGCTAAGCCTCAACTTTAGTGTATTGTGGTTTCCTCTTCCGTAATGCGAGATATACACGGTAAAAATGCTAATATATTACTTTTTGGTGTTGTTTACCCAAATACTGCTGTTTCCGGTGTGCAGTATAGAAAATATAACATGGCCGTGACAATTGCCAGATACCACTTTCTAAGCGATAGGTACTGGGAATCGGGACATCACTTCTTTGGGCAATTGTACACTACTGATTAAGGCTGAGTTGCCTGTGGTAATCAAGATAGCATATTCCAAAGCTGATAATAATACCACAGAAAATTCTTAAGCTGATATTATTATGACATGGCCTGATATTATTATGACATGGCCTTAAGTGACCAAGCATAGCCTACCTAGTCTTATGGCTTGGGTTTTTGAATTATGGCTCATTATTTCAGGTGGACAAATAATTTCAATACTTAGTTACTCAAATCTAAAAATATTTCTTCTGTCATACAGTGTAGCAAATTCTAATGGCACTATTCTCCAAAATCTGCTAACTTAATGCTTAAGTATCTGAATAAATGAATGCCAACACAGAGTTATACACAAGTTTTATAAACCTTCAGTTTAGATTTTTTTATTTTATTTTTTTTTAGCTAAAAAAATCAGTTATTTAATCACATGATTAAATCAGTTTGGTTTATTCAATGCCACCCCTGCCTTCAGACATCTTTTACAAAAAGATTCTTTCAGTCCACTTTTTCCAGTCCTCTTCCTCCTTTAAATACTTTAACCCCTAAAAGACAGGCATCGTAATGTCTTGACATACACTCATGACAGGCATAATCGGTGGGTGCGATATGCTGGGGGATTAGTGGGGGAGGGGTGTGAGGGTTGTGGGGTGGTGTGGGGATGGGGAGTGGATGGTGGGGATAGAGGGGTAGGGTGGGGGTGGTAAGTGGGGGGGCTGGGAGGGGGTGGGGGAAAAAGGGTGGGGGTGGAGGTGGTGGTTGGAGGGCTGGGGTTGTTTGGGGGGGTGTGGGGGGTTTAGGAGGGTGGGGGTTTGGGAGGTATGGGGGAGGAGGGTAGGGGATTAGTTGTTGTGGAGGTAGGGGAAGGGTGGTAGGGAGTGGGGGATAGGGGGTTGTGGGTGGTGGGGGTAGGGGGAGGGTGGTAGAGAGTAGGGGATAGCGGGTTGTGGGTGGTGGGAGTGGGGGTGGTGGGGAAGCAGCTGGGGGGATTGGGGGTGGGGAGGGTGGGGGTTAGGGGTGGTAGAGGGCTGTGGAGGGTATTAAGGAGATGGTAGGGGGCAGTGGGGATATGGGGGTGGGGTGGTGGGGGGAGGGCAGGGGGTGAGGGTGGAGGTGGCTGGTGTGTGGGTGTGGTGGTAGGGGGTGGGATGGGGGGGTGACTGCATATGCGGGCACCCGTCTTTGTGGCCCTAGTACCCTCGGACAGCATATGCAGACACCCACCTTTTAGGGGTTAATCACATCTCCTTTCTCTCTTTCCACTCCCAAAAGGCTAATATTGGTAACTCAAACTTCTCCACCCTCTCCTCATAAGACAGTTCTCACAAAGTTTAGTACTGTATCATCCATGTGGCAACGCTTTACACATTTCCAGTTTATTGTTATTTATTTATTTATCTGTTATTTTTAAAAATAATGCAATAACCATATCACTATTTCAGATTCTTTTCACCTGCTCATCATGGACATTATTAGCTCCATACAGTAATGTATAATTAAAAAGCCATTCATGTTGGTCAGCAGTCTATATACACATTCAGTGTTATGTGCTTTTCAGGTAGTAGGCCATCTTATATGGAGATTTCATGATTTAATCCTCCATAATGAATACTGACTGTAGCTTATTGTTAATAATTTCACAAATTCTTCCTTTCTCTTATGCCCTTGTCTCTTGGTCTCAGTTTGCTTTCCATCATCATTTTCCTTAACAAAACTATTGCATAGACCTCTAAGTTCTTTATATCTTTTGCTCACTTTGTTCAACTCGTATTTCATTTCTTCTCTTCATATCTTTATGTATTCATTTCTAGTTGCCTTTACTCATTCCAGATTTTTTCACTGCATTTTCTCCATACCCCTTGTTTCATGCTCCATTGCTAGTGTCAGTTGTCTTCCTGCATTTATTATTAAACAACTCTTTCTTCTTTTCCATCCTTACAGCAAGTATTGGAAAATGTTTATGGATTTTCATCCTGATTTTATACCTCTCATGAAGATGAAGGGGAGCTGCAAGGCTTGGTAGATGAGTTTGGGAGAGTGTATCAGAAACGGAATCTAAAGGTGAATGTAGGGAAGAGTGAAGTGATGGTCTTCGAGAGAAGTGAAGCCAGTGAATGTACAGTGAGATTGGATGGGGAGGATATGGAGAATGTGAGTGCATTTAAGTACTTGGGTATTGTGATGAGTAAGGATGGAAGTCTGGAGGGTGAAGTGCTTGAAAGGGTGCAGCAGGGAAGGAAGGTTGCTGGTTCATTGAAAGCAATGATAAGAAACAGGGAAGTGAGCATGGAAAAAGTTGTTACATGACAGTATTTTGATACCAACTCTAACATATGGAAGTGAAGCTTGGACCCTGTTGGAAGGACAGAAGTCAGGAGAGAGCAGTGGAAAAGAGTTATTCAAGAGGAGCATGTGGGGTCACATGGAGAGACAGACTAACAAATGAGGAAGTGAAGGAGCGTTGTGGTGTGGATGTGGACGTGATAGGAAGCATTAGGAGAAACACGTTAAGGTGGTTTGGGCATGTGAAGAGGATGGAGAGTGAAAGACTGACGAGGAGAGTGTATGTGAGTGAGGTGGAGGGGGCGAGAGGGAGGGGGAGGCCAAGGATGAGATGGAGGGATGGAGTGGAGAGGTACATGAGAGAGGGGGGAGTGAGTTGGGAGCGTGGTAGTGAAATGGCAGGGGACAGAGCGACATGGAGGTGATTTGTTTGTGGCCACCCTGTTCGGGATTGAGGCATCTGGCAACAGATAGATAGATGTATATTCTCCATTGCCATTCTACTCCAGTTGAACTCTTCAGAAGAACAACTTAAAGAGTAAAACTCTACTCTTCCTTCATCATGTCTATCCTGTCTATGTATTTCTTTCACATCAGTGCATCCCTCAGACACCTCCATCTCAGTGATCAAGTTGCCCCCTCTTTCCAAAGAGGCGCTGGTATTATACAGTATGTTATGCACATCATCAGGATCTTTTGTTTAAGTCAAACATCAAAAGTTCAAGATCCCCTCTGATTCTTGAATTTTTGTAAACAGACAGAGCTGAAGCCAGCTCTTTGGCTTCAAAACCAGAGCTGAAGCCCTTCAAAAGGCATGAAGCCGAAGCTAAGCTGAAGTCAGGAAACATTCACAAAGTCAAAGCCGAAGTTGTATGAATTTTATGAATCCGATAATGAGCTTCATGTCACAGTATCCTCTTACAGCAGGATTAAGAAGCATTGTTTCCACTGTTCCACATATAAACATATTCTGTTCATGTAACAGATTTTCTGGCCCTGGTGCTTAGCCAGTAGTTGGGGCTGAAGCCAGCCCCTTGGTTTCGAAGCTGAAGCCTAAGCCTTGGAAAGGTACAAAGCCGAAGCGGAAGCCAGCTTCAGCCCCATGTCTGTTTGTAACATGCTGGGTTTACATAATTGCCCCAAGATTCATCATTACTCCCTGCCTCTATTCCTTCCCAATCAGCCTCCTTAAAGTTGAAGTCTCCAGTCAACACCAATCTACCTTTTCTATGGAACACTTTCATTAGCACATCCAGGGACTCAGTCATCAGTTGCTCATATTCCTCCATCTTCCATATGCTAGTTGATGGGGGCATATAAGACACAGCTATAGTTCTCCACCATGATTTTGTATTTCCACTCCCAGTGTAATACTTATGATTTGGTATTTTCAGGATTCATTATTATGGCATTTACTTTTTCAGCACTTATAATACTTCCAAATTTTCCATTCAAGTATTTCCTTCACTAATGGTATTGCATCCAGCATAAGACTGTTTTCTCTGTTGAGTCCATAAACTTCATCCATTTCCGTATCTCTTTTGCTCAATCATTTTTACACACCTCTGGCTGATTTTCACAACCATCACTCCCCCCTCCCAACCAAATTCTCATGGTCATTATGTACTCTATTGTGATTCATTTTCTTTATCTCTTCCTGTTGTGACTTTAGCTCATTTTAGTCATTCCTTATGATTTTCTTTTCCCCATATTTTTAATCTACATGACATGTAATATAAGTGTAAGTGGCTAGGGAATGGCTGGGAGATAGAGGGATGTGAGAAGAATCAGTAGGATGGAAGTTGTGGAAGCAATGAAGAAAGTTAAAATGGGAAAAGCCCCAGGAATTGATGGAGTGTGTGGTGAAATGCTGAAGCATGGGGGGAGAGATAGTAGTAGAATGGATGTGGAAGATGTGCAGATTGGCCTGGGAGGAAGGTAGAGTCACGGAGGATTGGAAGTCAGGTACACTATAATTATTCCCCTGTACAAAGGAAAAGGGGAAGAAGTATGAGATAATCATAGGGGCATTTGTCTTAGTGTAATAGGAAAAGTATATGGTAGGATACTCATTGATAGAGTTAGGGAAATAACAGAGGAATTAGTTGAAGAACAGGGAGGTTTTAGGAAAGGAAGAGGTTGTGTAGATCAAATATTCATTCTTAGAGTTTCAGTGGAAAAGTTTCTAGAGAAGGGAAAGAAGTTGTATGCAACCTTCATGGATTTGGAGAAAGCATATGACAAGATGGATAGACAAGGATTGTGGAAGGTATTAAGAATATATGGAGTAGATGGGAAATTGTTGAATGCCTTGAAGAGTATGTATGAAGGTGCTAAGGCTGCAGTGCATGTGGATGGTGAACTGAGTGAATCTTTCCATTTGAAGGTTGGATTGAAACAGGGATGTGTCATGGGGTTATAAATGAGGTACAAGGTCGGGCAGTGGATGTTGGAGCAGTTCTAATGAGAGAGGGCAGTGTTTGGAAACTCCCTGTACTGTTGTTTGCAGATGATTCTGTGTTAAGTGAAGACGAAGGGGAGCTGCAAGGCTTGGTTGATGAGTTTGGGAGAGTATGTAAGAAACGGAATCAAAAGATGAATGTAGGGAAGAGTAAAGTTACGGTCTTTGAGAGAAGTGAAGTTAGTGAATGTACAGTGCGGTTGGATGAGGAGGAAATGGAAAATGTGAGTGTGTTTAAGTACTTGGGTAGTGTGATGAGTAAGGATGGAAGTTTAGAGGGTGAAGTGCTTATAAGGATGCAATAGGGAAGAAAGGTTGCTGGTTCGTTGAAAGCAGTGATAAGAAACAGGGAAGTGAGCATGGAATTGAAAAAGTTACTACAACAGTATTGTGATACCAACTCTGACATATGGAAGTGATGCTTGGACCTTGTTGGAGGGACAGAAATCAAGAGTGAGAGCAGTGGAAGTGAGTTATTTGAAAGGAGCATGTGGAGTCACATGGAGAGACAGACTGACAAATGAGGAAGTGAAGGATCATTGTGGTGTGGATGTGATAGGAAGCGTTAGGAGACACACACTGAGGTGGTTTGGCCATGTGGAGAGGATGAAGAGTGAAAGACCAATGAGGAGAGTGTATGTAAGTGAGGTGGAGTGGGGTTGAGGGAGGGGGAGGCCAAGGATGAGTTGGAGGGATGGAGTGGAGAGGTATATGAGAGGGGGGGGTGTGAGCTGGGAGCAGGGCAGTGAAATAGCGGGGGACAGAGCAGCATGGAGGTGATTTGTTTGTGGCCACCCCTTATGGGATTAAGGCATTTGGCAATAGATAGATAGAGATAGATGACATGTTCAGGATTTCACTAACAGCACCTTGCGTCTTAAAACTTTATTCTTATTGGCCTGATATTAGTCAGTGTTTTTCTGTCCTCAGAATATTGCCAGGATTGTAGAGTGGTTCCCTATTACATTATTAATCTGAACTTTACCTTCAACTTGACACAGCTTTTTAAACAGTGAGAGTCCTGTTGTGTAATGCCAGTCAGTTCTAAATCTCACTTTTCTTCGTTCTCTTCATTCCACGTTTTTTTTTTATTATTATTATTTTTTTTATTATAATAACCCCCCCCCCTCTTGTTTCTGTTCCTTTTCACAAGCCAGTTGGTTATTTTGTTACAGAAAAAGAACCCTCTGTCCCAGAGAAAGCATCGTTTTCGCGCAGGGACTGTAGCTCTCCGGGAGATTCGCCACTATCAGAGAGGTGGAAATCTGCTTATCCCAAAACTACCTTTCTCACGTGTTGTCAGAGAGATTCTGCAGTCCTTGAAACTTCCACTGGAATTTAGGTCAGTAGTATTATGAATATTGTTTGGTTTGTTAACCAGTTTAAAGGATAACATTAAGAAACGTGAACTTGACCATCTCAGGTACATTATAGGTGCCCTGGTCCCCACTGTCCCCAGTGAATTCTTTTGAGTATGAGATAAAGTATTCCATGTTCATTTCTCAGTCTCTTACTTTTGGCTGTGATTGTACACACACTCCAAAATGGATCTTTACAGGGGGATCCAATGAGTTACTCATTAAACATTCCAGCTTTTTTCATTAGGGCTGGTATGTGTGACTGTGGGAAAGTTGCCTTATTGGACTGCTGTAGAATTATGCATGGGAGAATTCATAGATAAGTAAAAGTATGTGTTTTCAATCGGGTATCATATTTGATATTTGTATTGATTCAGCAGTGTGGGATAGTGAATTGCTGGGAATAAGGTAATTATGACTATAATTGGGTGTATATCTCATTAGTTTCGAAACATAAAATGTTCGAGTCAGGGTTGAAGTGTTACTCCTGACGTGATCGTCTTATGATACCTGCAAAAATACAGTAATCCCTCGATTATCTGACATAATAGAGCCAAAGGCATGTCCAGATACGGACAACATCCGGATACTGAGCAATGGCTTCCTACTTGTGTCGATACCCAACCTACTACCTATACTCAACCTGTATGTACAGTACCCCTCCTAATTTTGGCACTGTTGTCTGACCTTTCAGCCATATTTAGACATGAAAACACACATAGGGATATCCAAAATTATGCTAAACACTAAGAAAACTGCACAAAAAATAAAAATTCGCAAAAACCCAACTTATATGTACGGTACCCCTTCTAATTTTGGCATCGTTCTCCGGCCATTCAGCAGTACTTACACTTCAAAACACACATGGGATTATTTTAGAAGCAAAGAAATCTATGCATAAACAACAAAACTCGAGGATGAAACAAGGACCAGATGGAAAGAATATTTTGAAAACCTGATGAATGGGAATAGAGAGAGCAGAGCAACTGTAAACATGTTTGGTTGGGTGTGCAGAGAAGGAATGCAGTGCCAGGAAATGTGACACTTGCACAGGTGAAGAATGCTGTGAAGCAGCTGAAAAATGGAAAAGCAGCTGGGGTCCATGAGGTTTATGCAGAGATAATAAAGTATAATGGAGAGAGCGGAATGAAGTGCTTGTTAGAGATATGTAAGAAGGCATGGATGAGTGAAACTGTGCCAGCAGAGTGGAAAAAGGCTGTGATTGTACCCCTGTACAAAAATAAAGATGATTGAACTGAGTGCAAGAATTATCTTGGCATAAGTTTATTGAGTGTTGTAGAGAAGGTATATGGAAGACTTATTATAGAGAAAGTAAGGGAGATATCAGAAGTCCTGGTGAGTGATGAACGGGGTGGCTTTAGGAGTGGCAGAGGATGTGTGGATCGAATATTTGCAGAGAGACAGAGAGTGGAGAAGGCTTGTGAGAAGGACTATGTGTTTATGGCATTTATGGATCTGGAAAAAGCATACAACAAAGTAGACAGAGAAGGATTGTGGAAGCTTTTGTGCATGTACGGTGTAGAGGATAAGCTGCTAGGCACCGTCAAGAGTTTTTATGATGGTAGTGAGGCATGTGTAAGGGTAAATGATCATCACAAATGGTTCATGATCATTGTGGGCATGTGACAAAGTTGTGTTGTGTCTTCATGGTTGTTCAATGGTTGCCAAATGTCATTCATCACATCATCTCAAAGTTACTCATCACCTTATTGCTCCCATCTACTGCCTTCTTTCATAAATGCACTAAATCTCTTATTTCTTTAGACTACAGTGAGAAGAGTGATTATATATAAAGTAAGACCTCACTATAACGGACTAATTGGGGCTCAGGCCAGTCCGAAATATGCGATTTTCCGATAAACCGACATCCGGACTTGCCCCTGCTAATCCGGACTTTTTCCGATATATCAGACATTAGTCCGGATTGCATCAGTGGTTTTCACCACCATTGCAGTATTGTACTGTGTTATATCTTCACTACATTAATCAAATGGTATAATAATACTGTACTGTGCACTGAAAAACATGTCTTTTACTTGTCTTATTGTGGTGAACATAGCTGAAGTTGTCAGGCAGTCCGGACTGCTTTCTGGCTATATCGGACTTTTTCCGATATATGGGAGTTGAGTCCGGTAGCTCCTTGAGTCCGATAAAAGCGAATTCCAGTCTACTGAAATCCGTTATATCGAGGTTTTACTGTATATATATATATACTCGTACTGTATATTTTACTTTTTTTTTTTTTTTTAAAATAACAGAACAGAGGAAGGAAAAACAAATGAACTAAAAAAAAAAAAAAATCCATACACCAGGTTACTGGTGTCCTCCATTCATGAAATATCTGTAACAGTTGGACTTGAACAGCTGTAGATTGAAGTTTGGAAGGAAACAACTCTGAGAAAGCGAGTTCCAGAGAGATTCAGTTCGGGGAATAAAAAAAATTCTGATAGGCGGAAGTTCTGCAATATGGCAGTGTGGCATTCCAGACATGAGCGCTGCCAGATGCCCGTGTAGCACGAGGGAAGGCATGGAGAGGTGGCACAATGGATGCAACTTCATCTGAGCATTTGTCATAAAAATATCTGTAAAATAATGCAAGGGAGGCAACTTTCCTTCTTACTCGTAGGGGAGGTAAATTATTTGTAATAGCGGGGTTATTAATAATTTCAACAGCTTTCTTTTTAATTTTGTCTAGTTGTTTTAATGCAACCTCTCCACATCCATTCCACAAGGATGAGCAATATTCAAGCTGAGAGCGCACATGACTTTTGTAAATTATAGCTATCTGCTCGTCGGTGAAGAAGTTACGGACTTTGTATAATAATCAAAGTTTCTTTGAGGCGGTTTTAGCAAGTAATCTGACATGAGAGGTCCAGCTGAAGGCACTGTTAAGTGAGGTGCCGAGAATTTCAATACTTTTGGAGAGGGGAATATTAGTAGCACTGAAGGTAATATATGAATCAGGCAATATCTGTCTATTAGTAAATTGTATAATAATATAAAGAATATAAGAACAAGTAGCTGTGGACAGTTTGCATTTATATCAACTGTGTACACCATTTATGTAAACCCACATGTACACATTGCCAGCACATTGGATACAAGTTCGTTTGAGCATTTACCATAAAAATTTCTGTAAAATAATGCAAGGGAGGCAGCATTTCTTCTTACTTGTAGGGGAGGTAATTTATTTGTAATAGTAGGGTTATTAATAATTCCAACAGCTTTGTTCTGAATTTTGTCTAGTTGTCTAGATTGAGTATGTCAGTGGTGGATCTTTCGTGGTGAAAACCATATTGTCTATCACTAATTAAGTTGGATTCAAGGTTTTTAACTATGTGTATATTAATTAAAACTTCAAATTATTTACCAAGAGAAGATGTGACAGCTATTGGTCTGTAATCAGAGGGGTCAGAAGAACTTCCTTTCTGTGGAGTTGGGTGGATATTGGCTTCTTTCCATGAATTAGGAAATGGAGAGGTACGTACAGTATGCATATTCTGAATAATTTAGCAAGAACAGGGTCAAGTTCTGGGGAATACTTTTTCAGAACAATTGGGGGAATTCCATCTGGGCCTGGAGCTTTGTTGGTAGGTAAATTGTCTAAGATCGATTTTACATGTAACTGTATTTTAAGTGAAGCAATTTCGGGAGAGTCAAGTTCTAGTACTGGGATGTTCTGGCTGACTTCCTATTTGGTAGAATTTCTGGCAAATTGTACTGGCAAAGATATCTGCTTTCCTATGTGGGTCATTTGTAATGTTGCCATCTGAAGATTTTAGTGGGGGAATGGATGATGGCTTGTTAAAGTTACTGTTGAAAGAATTAAGAGTTGACCAGAATATTCTATTGTCATTAGGGTTGTTAAGTAGTTTTGATGCTTGATTATGAAGAAAGTTTGATTTAGTGAGATTTATTACAGCTTTTGCATAGTTTCTAGCAATTTTAAATTGACAGAGTGATTCAGATGTTTTTTATTTTAAGTAAGTGTTATATGCTAATGAATTTTGGACTGTTGCTCTGGCACAGTTGTTATCAAACTATTTTGGAGAGTTTAATCTTTTAGTGAAATGTTGACTTGGTATGAATAAATCCATACCAGCTAGTATTAAATCACAACTGTGGGACTGAGTAGGATTGGCATCACTAGAGAAGAAAGACTGCCACGGAATATCAGCAAGATAATTTCTAAATCCATCCCAGTTTGCCCTGTCAAAGTACCATCGGGTTACCCTGACAGGTTCAGAATGGGGAGGTTTGGGGGGCTAACTAATGAGGCTTTGATGAGATCGTGTCGGAGGATCCGAGTGGTGACAGTACCTCTATCCTGTATTGACCTGGATTATTTGTCAGGAATAGATCCAAGAGATGGGCATTATGGTCAGGATTATCTGGTATTCTGGTTGGTTGCTTACCAACTGCGTGAGATTAAAATACTCTGCAAACAGCTCGCACTCTAGACCAGCATTGTCAGTCCTGGCAGAATGCAATAACCATTCAACATTATGTACGTTAAAATCACCCAAAATGGTAATTTCGGTACTAAGGGCAAGGTTAACCCACCGAGTCCCACCGACGTACAATGCACGTTGCTACCTTTTTCCGTGGACAGACCCACCGACGTGCATTGTATGTCACTCAGTTGCAAGGCCCATTGTGTGCACATTTTTCAACATTCACGGGTGATTTTTGGTAGGTATATGTGAGAGACCTTCCTCTACCTGCTGTCAAGTGGGGATACTGCCTGGCCTCACCTAACCCTCCCCCTCTTCCCCCCCTCCCCACACACACACACTGGGCAATTCACCAGTTAGCAGTAACCTGGCCAGTAAAGCTATGTTGCCCCACGGTTTCTCCAGTGACAAAATTCACGGTGAAAGTGATTCCTGAGGTGGAGGACAAGGAAGCTAGAGGTAGAAACAAACAGAAGTGATGAGGTGATGTCATAAAGGAAGGTGCTATATACTGGGGTTTGGGGTGAGTGAACAATGATTTTATCGCCTATATTATTGTGTGAAAACCAATATAGACTTGTACTACACATAAATTCGTACCAAATAAATACGTGATTTAAAGTGGCTTGAATTAGGTAACCCTTCCATAGTTCGTTTTCTTTAGCCAGGTACCCTGGAAAAGAAGGAAAACGTAAGGCTAAATGACACTTGTATCAACATTTTTAACCTCAGGAGGGTGATTTCTCTATGAATATTCGATGTTTCTCACCAAAGGCGGAGGCTTGAGCCCAAAAAAAAAAAAAAATCGGTCGGGATCTGGGGGTAGGCTGGGTAAAAAACCAGTTGGGTCTGGGCGGGTTAAGGTTACTCATCTATGTGGATATCGAGTCAAGTACACCGAGTTCTGAAGAAGCATTGGGGGAGCAATAGACTACACAGATATATTTGGTAATACTGTGTTTAGATAATTTAGTTTATTCAATGAGTAATCAAAATTGGATGAAGTGAAGTTTAAAATAGTTTCAACTGCATATTGAGATTTGATATAACAACAGTTGCCACCCTTATTACGGAAGTTAGTGAGGAGATGGTAACCTGGAAAATAAAATGGGGATACTTCAGTTGAAGGTGAGATTTGTGGTTCTGTGTGGAATAGGGCCAGAGGGAATATGGACTGTAGGAAAAAATGAACTGAATTTATATTGGTGCAAAGACCTCAGATATTGGTAAAGAATAAGGCTGCACCTTCACTTTTCCGCTGACGAGCAAGATTGGAAACTGCAACAGTTGCTACCGGCACAGTCGCTTGATGGCGACCGGGAGGACCCTGTGCCACCAGTCCTACCCTGCCGGTGGTGGCAATCCGAGGTACCACCTTTTTTTATAGTAATAGTGCAGCAGCCATTCTGTCCCTTATTTGTGTGAATAGGGTCTTAAATAGATGCTATGCATATCCCATAGAGAGTTATATAGGTGGTTTTCTGAGTTAGGGCGGGTTAGGGTCCATAAGTACCAGTACAGGAGGCAAGGTCCCAGTATCCGGACAGACCCAATTTCCGGACATGCCCTTGGCTGTATTACATCGGATATTGGAGAGATTACCGTACATCTCCTATGCACCCACATATCACAATCACTGCACAAAACGCAATTACTTCCCACGTCCTTGCAGCAAATCGCACATGGCCACTCTCCCTCTTCTTTGACAGTACCGCCACCAGCCCTAGATACCATCACTTTTGTTTTATTGTCATTTACTCTTAAGCCCTTGTGCCCCATACCATCTCTCCACTTCCTAAACTTTTACTCCACCTCCCTTTCATTCTCTGCAATCAGTACCAAATCATCAGCATACAACATCTCCCACGGGAGTCCATTTCTGAAGTCACGTGAGAGAGCTTCAGGTAACATTATAAACAATAAGAGGCACAAAACTGACCCTGGTGCCCACCAACATTCATAGAAAATTCATCACTCAAATCTCCATTCACCCTTACCTGGGTGCAAGCATCCACATACTTGTACATGGCCATGCTTACCCTAACCAACCACTCCTTGATCTCAAGGTTTCTCATTGCCCACTTCACCACCTCTCTGGGGACTCTGTCAAAGGCCTGTTCCAAATCAGCAAAAACAAAGTACAGTTCCCTTTTCTTTCCTATATATTTTTCCAGAAGTTGTCGAACAATGAATATGATATCAGAGGTCCCTTTGCCTGGCATAAACCCAAACTGCATCTCATCATTATTCACACTTTTTCTAATGTGAAGAGATTGCATTAAAACAACTAGACAAAATTCAGAACAAAGCTGTTGGAATTATTAATAACCCTGTTATTATAAATAAACTACCTCCCCTACAAGTAAGTAGGAATGTTGCCTCCCTTGCATTATTTTAAGGATATTTCTATGGCAAATGCTCAGACGAAGTTGCGTCCATTGTGCCACCTCTCCATGCCTTCCCTTGTGCTACACGGACATCTGGCAGCACTCATGGCTGGAATGTCACACAGCCATATTGCAGAACTTTTTCCTATCAGAATTCTTTTATTCCTCAAACTGCATCTCTCTGAAACTTGCTTCCCCAAAGTTGTTTCCTTCCAAACTTCAACCTACATCTGTTCAAGTCCACCTTTTACAGATATTTCATGAATGGAGGGCATCAATAATCTGGTGTATGGATTGTTTTTTCTCTCTTTCTCTCTGCTTTGTTATTTTTAAAAAACACAAAAAAACATACCTTCTAGAACTCTCTCCGTTACCATCATTATCTGGTCTAAAAGCTTTATGCCTCTGTAATTTCCTCTTTCCAGGGCATCACTCTTCCCCTTGTACACATTTACAGTTACACTCTTCAATCATTCATCTGGGACAACACGTTTTCGTTTTCGTTTTCGAAGGCTCCAAAATGCTTGCATGTGTCGGCCTTGGTCACCTAATGGCGGCTCTCCACGCTGCTCGATCTCTGGCAGCCTCCCTATTCAGTCCCTTAACCCTTAAGTCACATTTAATGACCTCGTCCCATGTCTTTCTCGGTCTACCTCTCCCAACCCCTCCCCCAATATTAACACTTCTCACCCTCTGTACCCATTTATCATCCCCCATCCTCTCCACATGTCCAAACCACCTCAGCCTACCTCTCCTCATCACAACACCAGTACACTCCAGTCCCATCCTACCTCTCAACTCTTCTATCGTAAACCCAGCCCCCCCAGGCCTTGCACGCAGGGACGCACTGCACATCCTCCTAATCATTGTCATTTCTGTACATTTAAACCTGCGAATATCCTCTTCCTTTACTGCCCAGGTCTCACTACCATACAGCATCACACTCCTAACACATGCTGCATACAAAGACCCCTTAGCACGTAAGGAGAGTCCTCTCAATGTCAGGAGAGGCAACAGCTCCCTGAACTTCTTCCAACCACTTCTCACTCTAGCAACCGAGCTAACTCCAGCCCCACCTCCGGCACATA
>JAGKTI010022991.1:0-15003 GCA_018397915.1 Birgus latro
CTCTACCATCATTCACCAGACTCAGTCCTCCATCTAACACTCTTGCAGTCACCTCCCTTACAACACCATCCATATAAATATTAAACAACCAAGGCGACATCACACATCCCTGCCGCAGCCCCACTCTCACGGGAAACCAATCACTCACAGTATTTCCCACTCTTACACACGCTCTACTATTTACATAAAAACTTTTCACTCCTTTTAGTAACCTGCCATCAAGCCCATTCAATCTTAAAACTTTCCACAAAGCCTCCCTATCAATTCTATCATATGCTTTCTCTAAATCCATGAATGCCCAAAACACATCCTTACCTTTCGCTAAATACTTTTCACACACCTGTCTCACAGCAAACACCTGATCCACACATGCCCTCCCTCTCCTAAAACCACACTGCTCATCACCAATCACTCCCTCTGTACCCTCTCTAACTCTCTTAATTAACACTCTACCATACACCTTACCTACCACACTCAACAGACTTATACCTCTAAAGCTAGTACATTCATACTCCCCCCTGTGGAGGGGGGGGGACATAATCTGGCCGCACTATGGGGTGGTGCTACTACTCTGCGGCCAGACTGTGTTAGGAAGAATGCCGCCACCGTATTCCCTGCGTGTCGTAAAAGGCGACTAAAAGGGACAGGGTGAGGGGACTAGGGACCCCCTCCTCGGTTTTTTAGTTCCTAAAAAGAGACAGGCCAGAGATAAATAAATAAATAAATAAAGTTAAAAGGATAAATGTGATAACTGTAAGGGAAATTTCAATATAGTTTTTATCACTGACTTAATTGTACTTCCATTCTGACAATTTAAAATTTACATCAATTTAATGTTTACAAAAAAACATCCAGCTCTTTCCAATAAAACAAATAAAAAAATTACCATGCTAATCATTTACACTGCATTATGTACAAAAACATAACAGTAACATTTGTTACCCAGTCACCAAGACTACCCTTGAGACTTTTTTATTATCTTTGTTATAATACTGGTGCAGTAATTATCTTTGACATTTTACATAAACATACAACCTCTCTGTATAACTAATTATCCACATCTCTCTAAAGCTTTTTCTTTAATCACTCACATGTAAGTAATCAATATATTATCACATTGCAACTTACAGTTATTATCTAATTATAATCATCTTCAATAACCTTTGTTGATTATTAACATATTCCCATGCAGTGACCATATGCTGTAGATCAGTCAAGCCCATGTTTCCTGCAGGAATATCTGTTACTGCTGCAGCCCACTTTGCAGTTACGCCATACTGCTTCCAATAGCTCTAATGGTGCTACTTCCTTATCTGTGGGTATTGCATACGATTTGCCACCTTCTGCTCACCAGCCCCAATCCTGAGGATCCATGTCATCACTTTGACCCATCCACTGCTGAACCTGGTAATGAACGCTCAGGCTGTGGAATCTGGCAGTAGCAGAGGTTGGAGGTAGTACTTTAGGATCAACATATTTTGTGCTTGAGCTAACCTTTTGGTAAAATATCTGTTGCCTCAAGTAGTCCAATCTGTCTCCTTTCTTTCCTCCATACAAAGCAACAAGTCCTTGCTCACCTGCTGCTATTATAACAGCCTGTAGAGTACCTTGTTGGTAAAAGATTTCTGACATTTCTTGAAACAATTTGCTTTGGTTAATCAACTTGAGAGGTGCTCCTTTACCAAGACCATACAATGAAGAAGTTGTGTCACAGCCTAGAATTGCATGGATGACCAAGATATTTCTTGACAACCAATCATAAGGGTAGTAATATTCCACTGTCTGGGAGCAATTTTCTGGCCATGCTTAGACTCTGGGTTGAAGAGTACATTGACTGTTTTTGTATAGTAACACAAAAGCACCAGGTCAGAATCATCTCCGATCAATACAGTGGTTTCTGGTCTCCTCTGTGCAAACTCAACGCGCCTTGACAATGAGTACGTCTGCATCTGAACGAGCATGGAGAACATCACAGCCTTCTCTTTCCAAATGCTGACCAGGATTTATGAATCTTTTTTTTTTTATTGTTCAGGAAGTAATTTTTTTTTTTTTTCACTAAGGCCACTGATCCTTGGAACTGAACAATCTCAGGTCTGCGGTGGCTGCCTGTCTTTCTTTGCTGACTTGCATTCTTGATGCTTGGTTCAGTTATGTAACCATCAAACACTACAGTAGGCTGATTGTAATGACTGCATACACAGTTGCAGTAATCATTACAGACATCTGTGTACAGTAGGTCTTTCCACTTTTCCATGGTATTCTGTGAAGCAGTGCCCTCCCACCAAGGACATGCTTCATATCATTCAGTGGTACAGAATTACCTGATGGAATTTGCTTCCACATTGCATCTACAAGGGCTGCTTTGTTGGCTAGAGGAGGAAGCAACCTGTTTTCAAAATGAGATGGGGGGGAAGTTACACAGTTCATTTTGGAAATTTTTTCTGACATGCTCTCATTTCATATTCCAGCTGTTGCCAGTCTTTAGAAAAGAAGTTGTGGATCAATATAGATCTCCTCCTCCCTGATTTTTACTTAACTCAGTGTTACCAAGTAGTAAAGGGGCCAATTTCAACAATTTGACCCTAGGTCTTGCAGCCTGCATGATTGCTTGACTGATCGAACTTGTCTTAACATTTGCATCAGTACTAGAGAATATGCCTTTCAGAAATACAGCAAGGGATTCTGCTGAGAATATGCCTTTTTCTATAGAAGAAATGTCTTCCATACTTGGGTACATATTCTTGTCTTGAATAACTGATTTTATGTCATTCTTTATCAGCTCGGCAGCAGACTTTATTATTCAAAGCCTTTCATCTGCATTTTCTTTCTTTGGACATGAGTGAAACTCATAGAGAATTGTAGCTGCTGTGCTCCACGTGGTTACAACATTGCATTTTCCTTAGCTCAGTAATAATAATAGTGTGATGAGTAAGGATGGAAGTTTAGAGGGTGAAGTGCTTGAAAGGATACAACAGGGAAGAAACCTTGCTGGTTCTTTGAAAGCAATGATAAGGAACAGGGAAGTGAGCATGATAATAAAAAAGTCACTGCAAGACAGTATTGTGATACCAACTCTAATGTATGGAAGTGAAGCTTGGACCTTGTTGGAAAGACACAAGTCAAGAATGAGAGCAGTGGAAATGAGTTACCTGAGAGGAGCATATGCAGTTACATGAAGAGACAAACTGACAAATGAGGACGTGAAGGAGTGCTGTGGTGTGGATGTGGATGTGATAGAAAGCATTAGGAGAAATACAACGTGGTGGTTTGGCCACATGGAGAGGATGGAGAGAGAAAGACTAACAAGGAAAGTGTGTGAGTGAGGTGGGGGGGGAATGAGACGGAGGGATGGAGTGGAGAAGTACAGTATATGAGAAAGGAGGGGTGTGAGCTGGGAGCAAGGCAGTGAAGTGGCACTGAACAGGGCGACAAGGAGATGATTTGTTTGTGGCCATCCCTTACAAGATTGAGGCATCTGGCAATAGATAGATAGACAGAGAGATAATAACTTTGCCATTGTAATCCTTGAGAATTTGCTCCTCCATAAATGTGAAACCATATGCTTCACTCCCAGTATTTCCAAATACTTATTCATTTTATCAGTTAAATCATTGATTGTTGTCTGCTCTTCATCATTTTTTTTCCAAATCCTCCATGACTTTAGTAAATGCCTCTGCCTGGAGTGCTGGACTGCTTCTGCCTGGAGTGCTGGACTGTGTCTTGGGGTCTTCCTTGTTTCTTTGGCTCTAATAAAATATGTTTTTGTGGAATGTTTTTTCCAGTTCTGACATTTATGTTGCAGTTTTGATGGTACACAGCATCTGCAGCATGCAAATCATTCATCATATTTTGCTTATTCCTTACTGTTTCAGCCCATTCATTTTTTCTTTCATGTGCATATGGTGTACAGAAATGACAATGATTAGGTGGATGTGCAGTGCGTCCCTGCGTGCAAGGCCTGGGGGGGCTGGGTTTACGATAGAAGAGTTGAGAGGTAGGATGGGACTGGAGTGTATTGGTGTTGTGATGAGGAGAGGTAGGCTGAGGTGGTTTGGACATGTGGAGAGAATGGGGGATGATAATTGGGTACAGAGGGTGAGAAGTGTTAATATTGGGGGTGGGGTTGGGAGGGGTAGACCGAGAAAGACATGGGATGAGGTCATTTTAGAGGAGGCGGTAGCTCGATCGGTAGAGAGTTGGCTTGCAGTCCCGAGGGACCCAGGTTCGAATCCTCGCTGGGGCAGGGAATAGTTTAAGGATTTGAATTTCATTAAATCAGGCTTTACTGATCTACCAGAAGACCCGCCGACATGTCGTAAAAATAACCCCGCTAATACCAATACACCAGTCCTGTATGAGACAGCCCTAGCATGTATTCAATATGGACAGTGGGTGTTAGCACCGAAGTGGTGACATGTAGTATGTAGGAGGACGGCTGGGCCTTGATAGCAGGCTGTAAAGCCTATGCCCAGAGTCGGACACATAAAAAAAAAAAATAAATAAATTAAATGTGACTTAAGGGTTAAGGGACTGAATAGGGAGGCTGCCAGAAATCGAGCAGCGTGGAGAGCCGCCATTAGGTGACCAAGGCCGACACATGCAAGCATGTTGGAGCCTTCAAAAACGAAACGAAACGAAACGAAACGATTGCAAGAGATTTCTATGCAGTTTTGGAAATGATATGTTCTGACAGGTATCAGTTTGTAGTCCTTTTTTCTTCCACCATAGATATCTCTCTCCCCACAGAACTAACAATTTGTGGCAAAGTGGAATGGCTCTTTATCTGATCTCATGATCTTTTTTCTCACTTCAGTTTCTTCCAATTATCTCTTTGCTGCAATTTTCCTAGGGTCACAATATGAATTTCTGCATGACTGATGCACTTGTTGTCCAGGCACAACCTGTAGGTCTTCTTCTCTTTCTTGACTGGCCCTCCTTGTGCTTTCACAACCTATTTTACATGATGTGGAAATCTGATCATCTGAAGCCAATGCTTGATGGCATACTGCACACTTTGGATTATCCATGACTAATCAGTCTGAAAAGACACAAAACTTTGTCCACGTGCAGGCATAAACTGTGGAATTTATACTACCATGCTGTTTTTACTGGCTGCAAAGTAACCTAAAAAACAAACCTTATACTGTATTGTACCCTGTTTACCTGGAGAGAGAGAGAGAAAAAAAAATGTGATATTAACATCTGCCAACTGAATTAATATTGTTGGATTAAGATTAATTGAGACTGAAAATGTATGGAATAATACTGATTCAAACTACTGAAAAAAACTTTCATTATCAACAACTTAAAAGGACTGTGAAAAATGTTGGAAATGTGAAAAAAATATAAATGTTACATCGATTCGTTTAGTTTTTGAAGGCTCCAACATGCTTGCATGCGTAGGCCTTGGTCACCTAATGGCTGCTCTCCATGCTGCTCGATCTTTGGCAGCCTCCCTGTTCAGTCCCTTAACCCTTAAGTCACACTTAATGACCTCGTCCCATGTCTTTCTTGGTCTACCCCTCCCCCAATATTAACACTTCTCACCCACTGTACCCAATTATCATCCCCCATCCTCTCCACATGTCCAAACCACCTCAGCCTACCTCTCCTTATCACAACACCAATACACTCCAGTCCCATCCTACCTCTCAACTCTTCCATCGTAAACCCAGCCCCCCAAGGCCTTGCACGCGGGGACGCACTGCACATCCACCTAATCATTGTCATTTCTGTACGTTTAAACCTGTGAATATCCTCTTCCTTTACTGCCCAGGTCTCACTACCATACAGTATCACACTCCTAACACATACTGCATACAAAGACTCCTTAGCACGTAAGGAGAGTCCCCTCAATGTCAGGAGAGGCAACAGCTCCCTGAACTTCCTCTACACTAGAAATAAAACTTGAAAAGGAAAGATTAACTAGATGAAAATGAAAAAATGTGTGACTTACTGGCAACCCAATTTCATTCATTCTTTACCAAACGGGCATGGCCTTTCCATATTTTCTATTGAAATGAGTCTTTCACAGGCTACTTGTTATTATTCCTGGATTACCACAGCTGATAGGGATTTTTATAGACTTGGCTCTGAAAGCTATAAATGGGGATTTAGAATGCGTAAATATTCTGCTGACGTCTGCCAGTAACCAGACATATTTAACATTCCTAACGGGTATTTTTAAATTAGAAAGCTGGCTGTCAAACACAAGTGAGGTAAGGTTAGATTAGGTTTGATTTTTGGTTTGGTTAAAACATTAGGATTCCCAATGTCTGACACGGGATACACTGATGCGTCCAGTCAGAGTGATGGTTGGTAAACTATCTATCTATCTATCTATTGCCAGACACCACAATCCCGCAAGGGGTGGCCATTTGACTTTGAGTTATTTATTTTAAGGGGAGGGGCACTAACCCTCCACCAACCCACTTGTTGACAAGTAGGGAGCACGTATGGTTTGGTTATATGTTACCACCCAGCGTTGTAAATGGTTTCTTGGCTTACAGGAAACCATTTGGCTTGTCACTCAATGTAATGCCACCTGTAAAGGAAAGAAAAGCAGTAAGAAGTGACAGGAAATATAGGAAAAATAGGAAGAAAGGAGGGCAGGCACAGAAAAAGAATGATAAAGGCATATTTTGTCTTTTTCCAATCACTTCTTGCACTCACCACGGAACGGTTAACTATCTGGGTTGCTTATGTACCAAAATTACTTACCTTGAGATCAAGAGTTTGTTATGGTACAGGTGGAATCGCCATGCCCGTCTAGTAAAGAAGTACCCAAACTTCATTCTGATTAGGGTAAATATGCATTACATACATTACAGATAAATCATTTGGTAATTTTATTTCATAATAAACTCACAGGTTCAATGAACTGTTATAACATTTTCTTATACCATTTATTAATTATATGGCAAATACAGGTATATTCAATTAAAATTACATATAATCCCCCCTATTTATCATTTTTTCTTCTAAAACAAACCCCAGCACCCATATACCTACTCTAATTTATGTGTTCTGACACATTATGCCATTATAGGACATATAACAATGATAAAGTGTGAAAAAAATCTAGCTGATCTTTGAACTTCAGCCAGTTTAAAGCTTTTTGGTAGTCACCTTGGATTTATGCAAACTAGGCATGTTCCACTACAGTGATTTGTGGGGATTTTTACTATGTTAAACTACGGCCTTTTCTGAGTTGATTGGTGGTAGTAGTATTTCTTCTGCAATTTGTGGTGGGTACTTCTACAATATGCCTAGGCTATTGTGTTCATTTACAGAAACATCTGGCCCAAGGGGGCTAATACTTTTTTGAGAAACTGTATCACTAATACAGGCCATACCCTTACATGATCATGCATCAAGTGGGAGAGAAAGGCAAACACTGAAGCTTCAACGAGCATCTCCTTTCCCCACTGTTGCAAGAACATGAGAAAAGCTCTCCAGCATGACTCATACTGATGAATCAAGGCCCCACCACTTCCTCAGTGAGGGAACATCAAAGGATGTGTAGAAACTCAATACATGAAGGGGGAGATCTGTCATCATTCTGGAAGAGAGGATACTTTGGAGGTATGCTTGGCACATAAACGGTGGATTGGGACACCATGCTAACAGGTCGATGCGCCATGGCTGTGCTGGACAGCGGGGAGCCAGGAGAAGGACTTTGCCTTGGAATGATCAGAGCCTCTAACAAGCTTTCAGCATGATGATGGAGGATGGTGGGGGGAACAGGCAGATGTACCGCCACCTGTTCTAGTCCACCGAGAATGCGTTGGGATTTTTGGTGGTGTCAGTTCTATCAGGCTGATGTGGTTGATTAGCTGTGATTACTTGGAAGTTAAGAGGCCTACCCAAAGAGTGCCCCACCTGGTAACGAGTGATTGAAAGACCTCTGGTTTGAGACCACTCCACAGACATCTCACAAATGAGATGGTGTATCCAAACACTCATTCTCCTCTCTCAGGAAGTACTTTGTTTCAAGATGGAGCATTCTTTTGGATGCCCTATGGAGGAGACATTCTATTATGGAAAACAGTTCTTCTCCCTGCAAGATCCCTAGTGTTTAATACAGTACACTGCCATGGTGTTGTCCAGCTTGAATCATACAGTTTGTGAGAAGTGAGATGGAGTGTTTTGAAGGAACTGTGTGGTCAACAAGAGTTCCTTCAACAAAAGTTCCTTCACACTAATGTGGACCCTGGCAAAGCATAAGCACCACAACCCTGTGTTTTGGTAGCCAAGAGAAGACTGGTATCCCCAGCCTATGTCTAACACATCTGTTATGACAATGATGGATGGTTCTGAGTATTTCCATGGACCACAGTACCCAGTTTGCCAATGCATCTGGTTTGAGGAGGAGCTGGAGGTGATCCCAGATGTCTGGTGGGACGAAAAGCAGTAAATTGTGAGACATACTGGGGAAGGCCATGTTGCCAAGACAGGTGGGGTAAAAGTGATCTACAGGTGAAACGCTTCTGCATTTGGGGGGGCCGGATTTTGGTAAATGTACATTTTACTTGAAGCAGCAGAAAGACCTCACCAATTAAATTCATGTTCCTTCAGAGTGCTTGCTCTATTTTTCTGACTATTTTCAGGTGGTAAATTACCTTTTCCTTCTGAAAAATTTCCACCATTATTATCATCACGTTCCTTCAGCTGTGAGTACAGTAACCCCTCCCAGATCCGACATAATAGAGCCCAAGCAACATCTGGGACTTGGTCTTGTCTGGGACTTGGACAAAATGCCCCTGGACAGGTACTTATAGACCCCAACTGAACCTAACTAAATAACTCCTTACCGGACATGCACAGCACCTATTTAAGACCCTATTCACACAATTAAGGAACAGTAACCATGAAATAAATGAAAAGGAACCAGAAAATGAGAAATTAGAAGTGAGTAAGGAAAATATTTAGCAGTGTACAGGGTACTTACAACATGTCTGTGGCCATTGCGATGATTAACCCGCCTCCTCTATGGCACTGACAGTGGTGAAGGTGCACTTGAAGCACATACAGTAATCCAGTGTTGTGCTGCACTTAATTCTTTGCACTGTGATTTATAATTTTTTTACACTGCACACACTGTTCTTACTTGCACCACACCAGTGTTGCACTTTGCACTTAATCCTTTTGCACTCTAATTTCTTAACACTGCACGACACTGTAAATTCCCATGTGGTCTAGTGGCGAGTTATTGCTGTTTATTCACTGTCAGAACCACAGAGTAAGTGTGGCAGGTGGTGCAGGGGCACGTTGCTGGGCCGTGGTATTGGGCTACCCACTGCGGATGAGGCTGAAGATAGCCGCAAACTCACGTCCAGTGGAGAGTCTACCATGGCCGATGTGCTGGGCTGTGGCTCGGAGGTAGAAGGCAGTTCATGGTGAGGCAGTGGTGAGGAGCCAAGGCTGGGCAAGGCGGGGCTCATGGGCCTGACAAAGTTGTCAATGGTTGATTGACAAAAGGTCCGGTAATTCTGGTGATTGATGATGTGCTGCCTAAAAGTGCACACTTCCTCCACAAGTCCCAGGGGCCCCATCTCCCTATCGCAGTCCGGGTGTTCCAGGTAGTCAAGAACAAACTCGACGTGCTCCCGGAGAGAACTCAGCTTGGGGATGGCTGGAGTAGTGGCGTGCTGAGAGGAGTCCACATCATCATCACTGTCTTTGTCGGAATCTTCCAGCTGGGTACTTGTACCCATTTCAGAAGATGCAATGTTGATGCCAGACATGATCTGATACCCAGGATCGCCCTCATCGTCATCCAACCACTCATGCACTTTGTCCACATCCACCTCATCACCAGCCACACGAAGACGCACATGGAAGTCATCCACGTTAAAACCTAGAAAGTCATGCACCACATCGGCTCTGAGAAGCAGAAGAGACCAACCACTTTCTAGAGTCTTGACAGGGACTTTCCTTCATGCACTGGCCCAGTTGTAGATGGCTGACTTGAGGTTGTAGCAGCGAAGGTTTTCCACAGTCCGCTGGCCTTGCGTGTCCTGTCCCTCCCTGCACTCATCCTCGTCCTCGAGAACAACCATCACCTCATCCAGGAACCTCCAACAGTACAGCCTCTTCATAGCCATGATCACTCCTTGGTCCATTGGTTGGATAAAAGCAGTTGTATTAGGTGGTAAGAACAGGCACCTAATGTAGCCATTCTCAGCCACCAACTCCTTGTCAGATGGATGAGCAAGTGCACTGTCCAGAAGAAGGAGAGCCTTTACCTGGTTGCGTGGGATTCTCAGTGTCTTTGTCTGAAAATGGATGACCTCCTTGACAAAGTGCTGGTGAAACCAATCTTTGAAGGTATTGGCTGTGAACCAAGCCTTCACAGAATGGTACCAAACGACAGGAAGGATATCCATCAATCCAAGAAGGCACTGAGGCTGCTTTGCACGGCCAACAATAACAGGCTTGAGCCGGTGCATGCTATTAGCACTGGCACAACACAAAGCAGATACCCACTGCTTGAAGAGTTTGTGTCCAGGCACACACTTCTCCGTCTCCTCAACTAGGATGTTTGTGGGCAGCGAGCGATAGAATAGACCAGTTGTAGACTTGACCGAGAGTGAGGCCCTCCCTGTCAATCAAGCCCTTCACCTTCTGCTGAAACTCTTCTACTCCCTCCTTGTTGGCGTCCAAAGCTTCGTCATGGGCCTTACGGTTGATAAGGCCATGCCGAAGTCTGAAGGCGAAGAGTCAACCCTCGGATGCCTTGAAGCCTGGGGAGTCATGAAGCCTTGCGAACTTCTCTGCGGCAGCCTTCAGCTCCGTACCACACACCAGCAGCACGTTGCTGATGATACCAAATCAACGTGGAGCGGTCAACTTCTGCAAACCTGGGAGGGTACATAGTCTTTCTCTGCACATCGCGTTTTGTCTTCAACGTGAAGTCTGCCATGTACTGGGTAAGTTTGTCCCAGGATTCCTTGATGCTGAACGAGGCAGAGTGGGCCAGGTTGAACTCACGTAGGATGTGGGAGGTCGACCATCCCATGTCCACCTTGTCCAAGATCTCCCTCTTCTTCTCCAGAGTCAGAACCACCTGTTTCCTCTTCTTGGGTGGCAGGGCCATCGTTACACACATGAGTATGAGGCAGCAGAGGAACAGCAGGACCTGCAGCAGGTAGAACACCACCACAAAAGCGAGCAAGTGGGCAGCCATGGCAATGAGCATGCAGTCACAAAAGCAGGTAGGCGTGAAGTGGGGAGGATGCAGGGGCGCTCTAGCAGACGTTGCCGGACCTTCGCACCAAAACATAGCTGTTCATCACCACATGGCAAATTTAGAGTGGGGATGAATGTTTTTTTTTTTTTCATTTTGACATTTTTGGGTCATTTTTGGTGTCCCACATCACTTCGGACGTTTGTCCAGATGGCCTTTTGTCCGGATATCTCAGGGAATATCCAAGACTTGGACTAATGGACCCAAGTCCAAAATGTCCGGGACCTGGGGTGTCCGGGTCTTAGAGGGATTACTGTATGATTGTTTCCGGCGTAAAGGGAAGAAATTCACTCAACGTACTCAAAAATGGATTTTGTTTCCCAGTTTTTCAAAAGAAGCTTAGGTTAGGTTGCGTCAGGATAGGTTAGGTTAAATTTTTAGGTATGGTTACACTAGGTTAGGTCAGGTTTAAACAGGTTAGGACAGTCCCTTCTACCATTATGCTGATGAATGAAACAAAAGTTGTCACAGAGGAACAGCTGAAAACAACAGAGAAGCAGATTTAAAAATAAACATTTATTTGCCACTCCAGATATAATCAGAAAAATATAACAGACTATCAAGAAAAAGAACTAATCTGGTATGGTGCTTCTACTGGTAAAAGCAAAACATATTTGACCGGATTTCAGATAATTAGGTGTGTATGAACCTACAGTATGGTGATAAAAATTATAATATTTTCCAATTAACGGTGTCAGTTCGGTGCCCATTTGGTAAACAACTGCCGATTCAGTAATTCGTGGCAGCTGTATGCCCAGGGGTGTCATTTCTGCTGCGGAGTTTAGAGCTCCCACCAGGGACTTCCTTTATTGTGGCTGAAGGAAGTGGAGTGTATGTGAGGAAGAGATACCACTGAAGCCACTTCCAATTGTCTTAACAGAAGAAGGGTTGCTTGCTTTGTAGTCCTACTGCATTCCTAACCAGTCCAAGAACTGGGTAGGAATGAGTGTTTACTTTTGAATGTATGTTGAATCCCATAGAGCGTGCAGTAGTGATGGTCTTGTCTATTGGTGTCCTCAGCTTGTCTACTGACAGAACTGACGGAAGCTGTCACTGGGGAACATCATTCAGTCAACCCCTTGCGCTACGAGAGTTAACGGTACCGCCTTCACCAATCAGAAGAACACTCAAGGAGCTATCAAGAGATTTAATGGGAGGAGTTGCATCCACCTGTAAGGTCAAGAACTTTGTGAACCTTGGGTGGATAGAAGCATGCCAGTATATCCTGCAGATCAATTGCTGCCAGCTAAGAGCCATGACAGAGGCACTGGAGAACCTGGACAGGAGTGATCATCCTGAATAGTATCATGGAGATGAACCTGCTCAGTGCACTCAGATCCACAACCAGACTGTCTCTGTTGGAGTTCTCTCTGGGAAGGGTGAAGAGATGCATGAGGAAAACCTTTCCCTTTGCTCCCTCCATGAGCGAGCATCTCCTCTGCATGTCCCCACACCGTGCTTGACACTGGGTGAGGGCAGACTGGCTGGGTAAGGGGTGGATGCCAAATCCATGGCCATGTAAGTCCCCAGTGAACCATCCTAACAGCCCAGGTACCTTTTGCCAGGCCTCGTGCCAACCAGAAAGGAAATCCTGGGTGGGAACATCACTGGCATTTTGACTGGGTCTGGGAGTCTGATTTTGGTGGTCCTTGCAGCACTTGCTGTCAGGCTTCCTGTCAGAGGAGCAGTCCCCCTGGTGCCAGAAAGGGTGATGCTGGGGGGAACTGTAGTGGTAAGGCTTCATGGTGATGCGATCAAGCTTCCTGTTCAAGCAGGGAGAAAAGGAGAGCGGGTGCGATGAAATACCAAATCAGCACTTTTAATTGGAAAATACAATTTTATCTCCTTATAGATTCATACACACCAAGTTACCTGAAATCTGGTAAAAAAAAATTGTTTATTTTATCCATTAATAAAAATTCAGGATTCAGAGCAAAAACTTGCTAAAAGTTAGCAGAAGTGTTTCGCCTTTTACCCAACATCCCGCCCTGACAGACATCTAATTTGTATAAATATTGACTTATCATGGAAATAATTTATTTGCACTGTAAATGAATATCTATCCATCCATCATCCAATCCTATGTTGCCCCCTGAGGCGCATAGAAACCTGGGGTTAGGCAAGTTGGTCCTGACATTTAAGATGAGAGTGACCAGCCTCACTCATCCCTGAGTAGCATTATGTGAGCAATAAACCCTAACCACCCCTTGGATATAAACATGCACCAGCTCAATCCAATATTAGTGCCTTAACTGCCCACTAAACCACCAGGTGCCATAATTTGGTTATATTGTTACCACCCAGCATAGTAAATGGTTTCCTGGTGTACAGGAAACCATCTGGCTTGTCACGCAGTGTTGAGTCACATATAGCCTAGGCTGAAGGAAGGGGAAAGAATGAAGGAAGGAGAGACACAAGAGGGAGTGTAAAGTTGCCCGTAGGCAGAAGGAAGAGGAAAGAATGAAGGAAAGAAAGACAGGAGAGGAAGGAAGGAAGAGAGGAAAGGGCAGACATCCAAAACAGCACTAAATTGAATGAGTGGATGGTGAGCACCCCCAACTACTACCGCAAAATACAAGTCTGTCAAGGTGTGTTGGCAATTGAATACTTAGCAAATTTTTCCTCTGAATCCTATTTTTTTTATTAAAATTTAAATTAAACACAATTTTTTAACAGGATTTCAGATAATTGGATGTGTTTGAATGTATATGATGATAAAAATGATAATACTTTCCTATTAAAAGTGCCAATTCGGTGCCGTTTCGGCAAATGACTGCCAATTTGGTATATCATAGCACCGAAGGAGGGCTGGGCCAGGATTCACTAATGGCTGCACACTCACGGCATCTCCCTTACCAGCCATGCTGCTCCTTTTTGGCATTACACTGGCATTCAAAAACTGTGATGGCCACCACTTTGTGGTGTGGAGTCTCCCTTTTGCTAAGGGACCTCCAGACCACCCTTAAAGGATCGTGAGTCAGAAATCTATCTATCTATCTATATATCTAGGCTGCTTCTCCCAAGAAAAGGGAGGTAGCTGAGACAGGTCGACACACCACCAATTTACTCATCCACTCATACACATTCATTTGCATCTTAGCCATAAAGGGGAGAAGGGACAGATCCTCACCGCACCACACCGCACAAGGGTCAACTATGCAGTGAAGTCAGTGACATCCGCAGTAGAGCCCGACAGCAAAGCTGGTTTACCCCTGCCACATCATAATGGATCCAGCCCCTTACCCGCACCTGACCTGATCAGCTGATCAGACAAAATGCAGGAGAATATCCCCTCAGGGCTGCATCATCATTTATTCATTCACAATTTCTCTCCATTCATTTCTATCACGCACAGCCACTCTTCCTCGCTCAACAGACAACCCTCTCACATCCAACGCTCTCCTCACACTGTCCATCCATCCTATTCGTGGTCTTCCTCTCAGCCTTACACCTCTCACATCAGATCTAGTTATCTTTTTCACCAATCGCTCATTATCCATTCTCTCCATATGCCCATACCATCGCAACACCCTCTGTTCAACTCGATCAGACATCTCCAGAACTATTCCAGTTCTCCTTCCCACTTCATCATTTCTCACTCGATCCATACTCGTCACTCCACACATACTCCTCAGACACCTCATCTCCATTACATTCAAACTTTTCCTCTCTGCTACACCCATATTCCATGTTTCAGCCCCATATAATGCAGTCGGTACCACAACACCCTCATACAGCCTTCTCTTTACATCCAT